>JAFVLL020018565.1:63046-103329 GCA_021397915.2 Tor tambroides | reverse complement strand
TTTTTATCTTTTACCTGGCAAAATCTGTGGTTATTTTATAGTCATAATGTAACTTGGCACTAAAATGTAACCAAAAATTCAATACAAATGTAGGAATTTAAGACATGTAAGGTAGAAGAAAAAAAAATTCCATCATGTCTCCCCAATATGTCCAAGTTAGTTATGTCCCTCCTTGGCACTAATTGGTTTCAATTAGCTACATTCAATTACATGCCTGGTATGAGTGATAAACGAGCAGAATAGTATTCAGCATGTAATAAAGTGGCTCTTTCCAGCTGGCAACTGCTGGCTTCAGCAGGGGAAGAATGGGAGATGCCAGGTTCTGTACATGTCTGGGATGAGTCGGGAAGACTGTTGTAGAAGTGGTCGCCTGGGCACGGCGTGGACCGAGGAGGATGTACCCAATAACACGCTCTTCCGGTGGCTGATCTTCAATGGCGGTGCACCAAACTGCATACCTTGTAAAGGTACAACATAAGAGTGACTGCTCATTTGGATTACTGGAAATAATCTGGAAGAGGCACTGAATAGTTTGCCTATGAAGATTTCATACAGGAAATGTTATGAATGATATTTATAATATGAACAGTGTGATCTTTTCTCAGTCCAGAATTGATATGTCAATTAATCATAACCTTCTTTATTGATTCCACAGAGACTTGTGATAATGTGGACTGTGGTCCTGGAAAGCGGTGCAAAATGAACAAGCGGAATAAGCCCCGCTGCGTATGTGCCCCAGACTGCTCCAATGTCACCTTTAAAGGGCCTGTGTGTGGCTCAGATGGGAAAACATACCGGAACGAATGTGCCCTCCTTAGGGCCAAGTGCAAGAGACACCCTGACCTGACTGCACAGTACCAGGGAAAATGCAAAAGTATGGTCACTTAAACCCTCTTCAAAGTCCAAATTAAATCTAAATTTATTTGCTTAATTAATTACAAATTATCTACGTACATTCTTGAAAAAAAAATGTCTTTGAAGTCTTAAATATTTTGATCCAACTTTTTGTTCTAGTGACATCAGGTAGGCCGTGCGATCTATTGGATGTGGAAATTGTTTTAACAAACTTGCATTGTAATTTACATTTGGTTATGTAACACACTTTTCATGGTCCACTCAATAGAAAATTTAGGTCCCGACTTTAATTTGTCTTGCTGAATATCCTGTTTTATGCAGAAATACGTCACATTACGGAAGTAAAATGGTCACAAAATACTAATATGCTCCACCACTGAAACAACTTTTTGTACCGGTGACATCATGCAGGCCTTGCAATCTTATTGGATCATGTAATAATTGGTTAAACTAGCATTTTAAATTACATTCTGTTATGTAACACCCACTTTTTATGACCCAATCAATTCCCAAAGGATATGGGAAATTTAAATTCCAACCAAAATTTTCACAAAATATCCTTTTTAACTCAGAGATACACCACATTACAGAAGTAAAATGGTTGCTTTTAAAGTCTAAAACTAAGGCTCAATTCACAAATCTTTCATTAACATTTGCATTTAAAGGAACTGAATGATTAATTGAACAAACATGCATAATTTCATGTCTACCAAAATGTATATAGAAAGAATATTTACAAAATACTTTTATACTTCTATGCTTTGACTAAATTTAAAGCTAGTTTCACATCAGTACCATGTAACCAGGTATAAACTGTTAATGGATTTATGGATTAATGGATTATTATATTCCTACAGAGTCGTGCTATGATGTGCGCTGTCCTGGAAGCTCGACGTGTGTACTGGACCAGACCAACAACGCCTACTGTGTGACCTGCAACCGGCTTTGCCCTGAGGTGACCTCACCGGATCAGTACCTGTGCGGGAACGACGGGATTGTGTATGCCAGCGCCTGCCATATCCGAAGGGCCACGTGCATCATGGGACGGTCCATTGGAGTCGCCTATGAGGGAAAATGCATAGGTGAGAATGAGACAAAATCTTGTGCTTGCACAATCCTCTCTTAAACATGTGGTTCTCATTACTCTGTTTTCTGTTGCAATAACACATTCATGTTTCACATGGGTAGCTTTGACTGTTGCTGCTTTTCTGCGTTATTTAATACCTCCTCAAACCACACCGAGTGAAATAAGACTAAAATTAACAGCCGAAAGGAGCTTGAAAAGTGGTTTTGTATACTGTACAGAGAAATCATACTTTCGGAAAACTTCAGTTCTCATTTTCGTCCTCAGACGCCAGGTCCTGTGAAGACATCAAATGCCGGGAGGGACGAAAGTGTCTGTGGGACAAGCGGACGGGACGGGGGCGCTGCATAGTATGCGAAGACACATGTCCCGAGAGTCGTCCGGGCGACAGCGTCTGCGCCAGCGACAACGCCACCTACCCGAGCGAGTGCACCATGAGGCAGGCTGCCTGCTCTTTGGGTCTCGTCCTGGAAGTCAAACACTCGGGCTCCTGCAACTGTAAGTAGAGGATGCTAAACCTGGCCGCACCCATATCCCGCATTCCCTCCCCATGCTGAAAACACCCCTCTTTCTTGCCCCTCCCATTGCCCCCACAAGGAACACGAGGACTGTTGGAGAGAGAGCGTGTATTTGCCCTTGTGTCGGCTTCCTCTCGCAAAGACTTAACTGAGTGGCGATGAGACGTTAGAAGTGTCCGGGGCAGTGCAGATGTCCCCTGCTCATCTATCGATGAGGTGTTAAGCCAAAATCTTTGAGGTCAAGCCTGGAAGGATTTCCGTTTGTGATGCGAGACAGTTTTGAACATGCTGCTCCTCCATTTTGGTTACACTGTCTGCGCATCAGAGACAGAAACGTGACTGACGGTGTCATGTGGAAAGTGCATAGGGATGTAAACTCACTTAGCATGCTCTGTTTGTGAATCGTCTTGGCTCTGTGATGATCACGACACAGATGCGTGTTATGGACAATGAAAAGCGAACCTGGTGCCATTATGGTGCACGCTCAGAAATTCACCAGTGAGACAAAGATGCCCTGGAAATATAAAATACAGGGGTGGGAAGTTTTGTAAATGTGTATTTTAATATATAGATATATTTCTGACACATATTTTAGTTCAAGTTTTCGAAACGGTCAGTATGCTGTGTTTTATACGCCCATAGAGACAAATATTGTCTGCAGACGTTCATTTCCCCAGCTAACATCTCTAACACCTTTGTCTATCATCTACGTGTAATAAAGGGAAACTCCCATTTTTTCACTGTTGGTTTGTTATGTCCATTTTGCGTCATGTGAAAAAAAAAAAAAATTTCTAACCATATTCTGTGTTTTTAATTAAAAAAAAGCCACTTATTCCTCTAGAAGAGAGGACTTTCTTCACGTTTTTAGAGATGTGGGACATAACAAATCTCATGTGGGAAAAATGTGATTTTATGTTTAGTAGGAACATGTTTGGATGGTTCAGTGATCAGTTGTTAATGCCCTAAAGTAGAACCATCTTTCACCAGCCCGAGTCTGTGTGTGGTATTGACAAATCATCTTCCAAACAGCGATATTTTTGTTTATAAGAAGGGATTACTTAGTGTCTCTTTGTTTGATTTTATTTTGTTTTATACAATGACTTGACAAATACATGAAATAGTCTCTGCTAATAAAAGACAGAGGTAAGGCGCCATTCCACGGAGAAACTCAATCCCACCCTCTCCTTCCGCTCTGAGCTGTGATCCCACAATCTTGTGTGAATTGCAAAGCATCTGTTAGAGATGCTTTGGGAGAAAGATGCAGTAAGACTCTGTGCTTGAATGCTGTTGTGTTTTATACTAATGCAACAGCTACTATATTCCTCCGTAGCGCTCTCTGAAGAGACGGGTGAAGAGGAGGACGATGAAGATTACACGGATTATAGCCATGTATCTCTGTTACTGACTGGATAAACCACCATCAACAGCAGGACTTCATTTAAGCACAGAGTCGTGTTCATATTGTACATACGTGTACTCTTTATTTATTTTCCACAGACACATGGAAGATGCTTATTGTTCTAGATGTTTATTTATACATATTTTGTCTTCTTATTTATACATTTATAGTCCGAAAAAATGATCTCTCTCGTCTTTCCTTTGTCGTCTTTGAAAGAATATTATTTATTATAACGTGCAATGTTACTCTATGTAAGATAAATGTGTTTTGAAAAGTGTTACATTTTGTGAAACAACAACAGCAAATGTTTTTGTCATTTCCCCAAATGAAATCTGCAGCAAATCATGCATGTGTTTTATTTATTAATGCAATGTTCACTATAAAATGTACTTTGTAGATCTGGATTGGTTTACAATCAAAGCTGACAAAAACAGCTTTGTCAGTCTAATCTATGTCTGATTAGTTTTCACTCTAACACCAAAAACTGGTTTTATTTTACAATCATGTTGAATTTAGTGTTTTCTCAAATCAAAATATACCCTTTTTTGCTAATATTTTAATGTGGGTGCTCAGACAGAGGAATCTAGTTTATCATATATTGTATAAAATTAACAGTATCAACCTTAGCATTGTTTTTTTGCCATATATTGTTTGTCTTTTTTTACTTTAGAGATCCAGCTATGAATTTCTAGTTTTGTATTTGTATGTAAATGTTTAATGTACATAAAGTTAATGATGCCATTTGTAAAGATGCAATATATAAAGTAAAAACTGAACCAAATATGTCTCCTACTTCACTGTGGTTGGATTTAAAAAAGTACAGCAGCGAAACTAATCTCTGGAAAAAGTATTATTCCAAAACCTTCATAGAAATGTAAATCTTGCCATTTTAAATCTGTAATTCAATGATGGGATTTTGAAGAACCTTTAAGAACTTAATTGGCCCTGACCTTGAATCCCTAAAGTGGGAATTTGTTATTCCTTGCTAGTCGCAAGCAGATTGCCCTGAACACACACACACACACACACACAAGCCAATCCAAGTTCTGCAGAAGCCACCGGAACTGTCTGAGCTGCAGCGAGGAAACTAATTTGCCAGGAAGTCGCACAGACGGCTAATTGGAAAGGAGCGCGACACCACCTCTTTGCTTTGCAAGGCTTCATTAGATGCATAACGTTAATTCAGACCCACTGAGATGTTTTTCAGACAGTGTGGGAACTCATTTTTCTTCAGTCTGATATTGTGCACAGATGCCTTTAAATATCAAATTAACATGTTTTATGGCAGCAGTTCTTTCTAGACTCTAAGTTAAGCTAATTACAAACAGACCATCCAGTGATCAGTGATAAACTTACTTAAACTTTATTGAAACTGAAGTATGGACAGAGGCTGCGTTTAATAAGGTGAGGTGTGTTTGTGCTGGCATGGATGATCTGTTTCCTCTTGCCAGGCAGCTGAATCAGCAGTGGGCATGGGCTGTTTTGTCATGGGGGAATATGGGCGCCCGGGCCTCGACGATACCTGCTGGGCAGCATCTGCGATGGCTCAGAAACAGGGAAGAGTAATCATATCTGAAATGACTGCAATGAGAAAGATTTTAATCAGGAGTGAACACTGTGTCACTATCTCTAACTCGTTTTGGAAAAAATAGCAGGCCGTCACTATAACAATGTTAAGAAACAGCTGATGTTAAATGAGAATTTTTCCCATTGTTATGCTGATGGAGTTAAAATCCCTTGACTTTCTTATGGTCAGGTTTTATATTTTAATTATTTTGTGGCATTTAATAGCATATGATTTAAAAAAAAAAACTTCCTACTCACTTATGTTGTCCAGAAAAAAAAAAAAAAAAAAAAAAAAAAAATCAAACAAGCTAGATAAATTTACCTGTGAAGCAAAAATGTTTAAGATAAGCTTTCAAAAAATATGTTGCGTATTAAAGAAATCCCAGCAAACAAAAAATATTTTCTAAGAATGTTTAGCTAAAATTCTCTAAAGTTATGAAAACTTTTGCTAAAGTTATGAAAACGTTATTTCTGAATGTTCTCTGAATGTTCAAATCGTCCTTTTTAATTTTATTTAAATGTTTTTGTTTTTCTTTGGTTATGTGAACATTAAAGACAACATTAAGGGAACTTTATATTTTATAACTTTGAAAACATGGGAATGTTTCTTGAATGTTCTCTAAACCATCTTTGTTTAACGTCCAACTAAAATGTTTCAGAAGAAAGTTTAATAAACAATGTATAAATCATGTTTTTGTGCTAACGTTTTAAGAACATTATTAAAGGACGGATAACTTTGAATGAACATCCTAACATTACTGTTAGTTTGTTCATAACTTTGTCAGAAATGAAATAATTTTGCCAGAATGTTAGCAATTGCTCAAGGTTCTGAGAATGCTCCCTTAGCTGGGATAATTCACTTAAAAAATTAAATTCTGTTATTTATCTTAATGGTCTAAACTCTTCAACAAGCAGTTCATACTGATCACAGGCTGTCAAGCAACAAAAATCAAAATAAACGTCTATACAATGTGCTCCATGTTTCGAGTGTTCTGGAATATTTTTATAGTGATTTTTAGTCCTATTCGCAGCATGACACGCGTGGTCTCAACGAACTGTTTGTTATAAGGCAAATTGTTCTTCAAAAATGTTAACTGTTCCACGAAAAAAAAAAGGCATTTCATTTTAGAACGAGTGCTTCATGTATCGCGGCGGCGCTGAATAAAGCTCGCGCTGCTGAATTTTAGGCAGAAGAACTGATATTTTACTCAAGCTGTGAATGTGCTATTGAGTTGTCCTCGAGAGATGCTAGCAAAAGCAAACACACATCCATAGCCTGACTCTTAAGCGGTTCTTTTAATGAATCATAGACTCACAAATTTACCAGTTTAAATCAGTTTGATGATTCACTCACTGAATGAACTCACTGAATCGGTTACAGCGGCTAATAAATCAACATTTGACTCACTCTACTTTTATTGATGTGCAACTCGAAATGAACCACTTAATAATTTTGAAAATTAAATGAGTTACTGATGAGTTACCATTACTGATTTCCATATGACAATGTGTAGTTAAAGGGATAGTTCACCTAAAAATGAAAATTCTTTCATTGATTACTCACCCTCATGTCGTTGCAAACCCGTAAGGCCTTCGTTCATCTTCGGAACACAAATTAAGATATTTTTGATGAAATCCGAGAGCTCTTTGAAAAAATAGGCTAATGACTTTATTCAACAATGCATCAGCACGCGCATGCCTTGTTCACATGAAGCGGAAGTGCGCGCATGCCTTGTGATACTCTCCAAAATGAAGGCTTGCCACAGTAGACTGGATGAGGAAGAGAAGAATTGTTGAATAGTTGTTATTTTTGTTTTCTTTGCGCACAAAAATGTATTCTCATAGCTTCATAAAATTATGGTTGAACTACTGATGTCACACAGACACATATTTTACTGATGTCCTTGCTACATTTCTGTGCTTTGATCATGGTAGTACCCTTGCTGTCTATGTAGGGTCAGAGAGCTCTCGGATCTCATAAAAAACATCTTAATTTGTGTTCCGAAGATGAACAAAGGTCTTACAGCAGGGGTGTCCAAACTCGGTCCTGGAGGGCCGGTGTCCTGCAGAGTTTAGCTCCAACTTGCCTCAACACACCTGCATTTACGTTTCTAGTATGCCTAGTAAGAGCTTGATTAGCTGCTTCAGGTGTGTTTGATTAGGGTTGGAGCTAAACTCTGCAGGACACCGGCCCTCCAGGACAGAGTTTGGTCACCCCTGTCTTACAGGTTTGGAACGACATGAGGGTGAGTAATTAATGAAAGAATTTTCAATTTTGGGTGAACTATCTGTTTAAAGATAGGCAACAGTTGTAGGCTATATACTGTGTGTATTAAAAAATATTTTAATACTAAAAAATAAAAATTAAAAAAATCATAAAAATAGCCACAGGAGAGGGATGTATAATGTTTCTTACTTTTGTTGCAAATTGAATACTCTTATGTAACCACACCCTTTTTCAGAGCTGCGCTGGTTGTCTTCTGTCTTCCGTTTGTATTTTCACAGCATGAAGATAAGTTTGTATGAATTTATGAATGAATCGCTCGTTTTATAATCTTCCCAGTCCTCTGACATTTGTTATAACATCCGCTTCAAACATTACAATGCACATGATAACTTTCCTTAACTCTACAATATGTAGGCTAAATCCACTTCACCAGCTAATTACTCTTCAGTTCAAAGACAAAATTCTAAAGATGGCTGCGCTTGTTTCTCTGAAATTAGATCTGTTGCTAATAAATATAGTATTGGATGTGTATGAAGTTGTGTAAATGTGTTAAAAGCTAAAAACAGTAACAGTGTAAAGAAAATGATTTTTGCAGTGCAGTACAAACAGTCACCATTGGTTTGAAAGGTCTACGATTTACTGCCAAGTTCATGTGAGGACACCCCAGGTATAAACCAGTACAAAAGGACAGTGCTCAAAAAAAGCATAAAGTGTTCTGTGGCGCAAACAAAATGTTTGAAGAGAACCAGTCTGGAGAGAACTGAGCTCTGTGGGTCATTTCCTGACAGTTCATTGAGTCTCTCTAGCAACCAGTCCGCCGGATCCCCACTGGGTCTCTCATAGAAGTTCAATACAAACGTGCGAGTCAGTCGATGTCTGCGAGACAGCCACTGGTCAGCTGAGGTTTAGCACACTCTGTGTGCGACTGATGCCTGGAAATAGAATGACAAATGTACTTGGGGGTGTAATCGAACAGCTCTGCCGCTCTGGACAGCAGTCAAAACAGTCTCTTCTGCCTGTCTCTGTCCACTTTTGATGAAGGCAAACCAGAGTGTTTCTGTTGCAACTCATGCACGCAATATACAGACCTTTATCTTGGTTTACACGCTCAGTCTGTTGTCTTTAGTGTTTATAGAATGTTATTAAAACCAGAGATCGCTGTAGAGCGAGTGACTGATGGCCCTGTATGGAAAATCCACGCTTATTAATGTGCTGTTGACTGTTTTTGCTATTTCAGAAATGTTCTCTATTAGCGGTCGTATAAATTTGGTTTGAATTTTAACAAGGAAATGGAATGCACAGAGCCATCAAAAGAGGCGTACACCTCCTCCAACTTCAATGCACCGACAGCGAATCATAGTCGAATCAGAGAGGGAACCGAATCTGCCGTTAAAAACAATCAGCAATTAAACCCTGGCTAGAGGCTTTGAAACCAGATCACAGAGAGCCGCTATTAGAGACTATCTTTGTTAGTCCTAACGTTACTAAGAAGAGTGTTTCTCACTCGCTGATGGAGAAAATGTCCCAAATGAGCATGCATGCCTCGTTACCCCAGACGGGCCTGTTTCGATGTCCCAGTATTGTAAAGCAGAGAATGTACATTTTGTCCTTACATTTGACCTTTGTGTTGCAACACAATGCAAAATGGCACTCACTAATGGAGGCAATGCGAGCTGCAGCCCTAACTCATTATAATCAGTCATGGGAATGTGTTTGTGGAGGTATGGCGGTGATAGGAATTGCACATTTCTCATGTGCATGAAGGAAAAAAGCAATTGCAGAAGGGTCACTGCTTTTCAGACGCATGTGCTTTTGCTTTGAGTGAGTATGGCCTACTTAAGTTCATTTTCACTGGCAATTCTAGGATTCTTGAGTTTCATTGTTTTTTCCTGCACAATTTTGAGGTTTTTTGGGCTGTTTGGCTTTTCATAACATGCTGTGTCAGAACAGTAGAAAGAAAACATCCAAAATACACTTCTAGGTGTTTATTTCATTTGCATCAATTATTTTCAGTTACTTTCAGTTATGTAATCTTTAAAGGCTATTTTCTCAGAAAGAGCCCATGGAAGCCCATTCCTGCTGCAGGATATAAAAAAACAATAATAAAGTTAAAAAAAAATATATACATATATATATATATATATATATATATATATATATATGTGTGTGTGTATATAGGCAGTTGCGACTTTTATTCTCACAATTGTCAGATAAAAAATCAGAATTGTTTGATGTAAACTCAGAATTCAGACTTTTTTCCTCAGAATTCTGAGTTTACATCTAAAAATTCTGTTTCCTCCACAGAATAAAGAATAAAAAAGGTAATTGCAACTTTTTATTTCACAATTCTGACTTTTTTGAGTCTATATCTCGCAGTTTTTCTTATTTTTCTCCTAATTGCAAGGGGAAAAGCCTGAATTGTTCCATAATACTGTCATAATTCTCTGTTATAAAAAGAGATCCTCTGTAAATATCTTTGACTCTATGTCAAGAAAACGGAACAAGAATTTTGAACTTGGCTTTATCCAATGTTTAGAGTTCTGTTCTGGAAATATATACAAATTAGTACTATTTTTTTTAATTAAATGGAGTCTCATTTGCATATATAAAACAAAAAGTTTTAGAAAACTTGTTATACAATTTTGTTTTGCAATTGTGAATATAATCAATCATATAATATCTTTCTTTAAAGGGACAGTTTAACCAAAAATGAACTGTCTGTCATTTTTATTCACCCTCATGTCAATGGGTTCCAAATGACTTTCATTTTATGGACAAAAAGTGTTATATCTCAGAATATCTTCTTTTGTGTTCCACAGCATTTTTGGATGAACTATCCCTTTAAGAGCTCCAAAAGAAACTAATAATACTTAAATTTAAGAAACTTTCTGAAACTCTCCCATTGCATAGGTGTGATAGAGAGCAGAGACGTTTTAAGAAGATTAGCACAAGGCTGTCAGACAGACTGACACTGGGGAAAAGGAAGAAAATATTGAAAGTTTGTCTTGCAGACAGCTTTGTGAAGTTCTTCAGACATGGTTAAAGTTTAAAGATTAATCCCAAGTGTTCATCTGTCTGCATACTAATATTCGTCTGGAATAGCGTGAGTGAGTCATTTCAAATGGTCTCAGGTTATTTTAGATAATGTCTTTTCTCCAGACACAATACCCATTACCAAAAGATAGATTTTTCAGAAGTTCATTCTTTCAGCAGCTTCATTTGCATTTCATTCTGTCAGAACAGGTTTTGTCAGTCAGATCTGAAAATCAGAGGAATAATTTTCTGTCTGCCCCCAGAAAGCAAAGTCATGGACAATTTCCATGTTGTATTTAGAAATTATTAACTGATCATCAGAGTCTACGCTGCTTCTTACTTAAGTTGTCCTTTGGTCAAGGAGAAACGACAGAGAGGTTAAACTAAGGCGCCTAATTATATTTCCGGATGTCTGCTGTCAGCAGAAACTAGAAGAAAGTTTCTTTAAAGTCATAGAATAACAATGTGGTCTAGTGACTGTGGTCCAGGTTGCCTTAAGCTTGCATTTAAGCTGTTTTTGTCCCCACTCTGTTTTGTTTTGTTTTGATATCCCCAGCCTCTATAAATGTGTCATTTGACATTTTAGCTGGATCTGGTTTTGTTAAGCTCCTGTATGGACATGGATACATTATGTTTATTGGATACATGGATATATTAACTTCAGAGTCTGATTTATGGGAATCCCTTCAAGCCAATGAAAAGAAACTGCCTCCATCTCATAGTTTTGTGGGTTATGAGGACAGCTGGAAATGACTGTAGATGACTAATCCATAGACAGGGAAACACTATGACTAATCACTCTTGTGCTGATGACCCACAGAGATGCTGGCGTTCCTTACGCTTTAGTCAGTAGCGACCTCAAAGCCATCCAGATGACCAAAACAAAGGGAAGTATCAACAAAGAAGACAACTAAACTTGTTGATAAATGGGTCAGTGAAATGACGCTCATTTGTCTGGATCTGAATTCTGGGACACAAGTCAGAAATGAAACGATGGCATCTTATTATCATGAAATAAAAAGTGAAAAGAGAGAAAGCAATACTTCAATGGTTCACCCAAAAATGAAAGTTTGCCTAAAATGTGTAGATCAATCTGTTTCTTCATCGGAACAGATTTGGAGAAATTTATCATTACATTACTTGCTCACCAGTGGATCCTCTGCGGTGAATGGGTGCCATCAGAATGAGTCCAAACAGCTGATAAAAACATCACAATAATCCACACCACTCCAGTCTATCAATTAATGTCTTGTGAAGTGAAAAGCTGCTTGGTTGTAAGAAACAAATCCATCATAAAGGTGTTTTAACTTTAAACTGTTCTGGCCAAAATGAATCCATACCACCACCTTTCTCCATGAAGAAGTCCATCCCCTGTTGTCCTCTCACATCAAAATCCACCCACATATTTGTTTAGAGCTGTTTTGGACTGTTTTCCCTTACAAACAGTGGTTGATCTGTGCATATTTCTCTCCTGATTGAGACAAGACAACTTTTCCACTGGAGAAAGCAAGCAATTTTATGGATAGAGGACTCGTTAACCAGAAACAACAAATTGAAGCTAAAAATGTCTTAAAAGATTTGTTTCTTACAAACATGCATCTTTTCTCTTCACAACATGTTACTTGATGGACTGGAGTGGTGTGGATTACTTGTGGATTATTGTGATGTTTTTATCAGTTGTTTGGACTCTCATTCTGACGGCACCCATTCACTGCAGAGGACCCATTGGTGAGCAAGTGAAGAAGAAACAAACTCATCTACACACTGGATGGCCTGAGGGTGAGTACATTTTCAGCTGATTTTCAGTTTTGGTTGAACTATTCCTTTAACTAGTTCTCCATAATCTTTTATTCATACTTCAAGTCTTTTACTTCATACTACAAAAAAGGCAATAAATATGTTAAAAATGTTTGCACAAAAAAAGGAAAGACAGGAAGTGATATCATAGAGAGGACCTTTGAAGACCTCTATAACTATGTGTCAAGGTCTAGATAATTTGTTCTAATCCATTATTCATCAGTCAGAAATGTAAAACATGATATCATCCTATAAGTAAATAACAAAAGACTACAAATTTGTCCTTCTTCAGCCTTTATTTTCCATGTTGCTCAGTGGAAATTATGCATAAATACACATAAACACTGTCAAACATGTGAATGACGTGACGCCACC
This sequence comes from Tor tambroides, assembly GCA_021397915.2. Classification (NCBI taxonomy): domain Eukaryota; kingdom Metazoa; phylum Chordata; class Actinopteri; order Cypriniformes; family Cyprinidae; genus Tor; species Tor tambroides. The sequence continues at coordinate 90,475 of JAFVLL020018565.1, read as the reverse complement.
TTGGTAAACGGCTAAAAGTCCACCTAGAATTTTTATCTTCCAGTACAAAGACAGGCACATGTCTTTCCAGAGACTAATCTGTAACAAAATGTACAAATATTTGAATTACAAAAAGGCAGCTGAATTGGTTCGGAGGGTATAAAATTGTAGTAGATATAAATAAAACTTAAGATGTTGCCCGAGTTTGATGACGATTATGCATTCAAGGTGTTTGCTTGCTTTTGAAAGTGTGGCTGATGTGGCACATGAATGATTTGGTTAACACCAGACTGGGTTCCTCCAGAAACTCATCTAAATGGGACAACACTGAGACTAGAGGAGGTGAGATGATGCAAAGAGAGTGTGTTACATTCAGGGCCAACAGAAATACAAAAAAATTCATATAACGCGATATCCAAACAACAAGCACATGGTAAATACATCATGCATACAAAATCAAAGGCTGCGTCACGGTTCACCTAAAGGGGCTGATTGTGGCTGTAGTGTCTTTGGTGAAAAGACAAAGTCAAACCGGTGTTATGTGTTTCAGTAGGGCTCTGTCAACCATTACCATCCAAGATAAAGAGACAGACGAGCAAAATCCTGGATATGTTCAGCTGTGAAATAATATTAGACCAAGTTATGAAAACATCAGTGTCCTCGATGATCCCAAATTAAAAATGTGCATTTATAAGTCACTGGTACATCAAGTGCGGCTCCATGCAGTTTAGAGATATTATAGAAGATTTATTTATGTACGACTGAGGAATCACTCTTCTTTTCACTTCACAGCCACAAATATTTAAGACGTCCTATTTGAATTACATCTAAAGACTGTTGTTTGTGAGAACACAATGAAACGTTTGTTTTAAAAATACATTAGCACTCACTTTAAGGCTTTTAAGTACAAACTGGCATCTCTCTCTCGCAAACACGCATTCACGCAATCGCTCGCACGCTGTGCTAAGAAAACAAACTAGGAACTACATGACTTCCAGTTGCCCTACGTGACCAAGCATATGATTACATCATCTATTTAGTAGCAATGTGCAACTAGGTCTGTATTAAAAAGGACAGATACAACCATTTTACTTTGTCGAACGCTTGTTCTGGGTTAATACGTGTGGTTTGAGAGAAGGTATCAAACTTGAGGGCTGAGGTACCTTCTTTTTCTGCAGATATGCATCCTTACGTGAGGATTTACCAAAGTCTATTTTTTCCCCATGGCTCAATTTGTTTCACCACAGTAACAGAGTTAAAGTAACAACGTAGTTTACACGACGGCCAGGCTGAACCGGGATGTGCTGGCCTGTGGTGAGTTGGCGTTCAGTAGTGTCTAAGGGATGCTGGGATGTCGTCCCCGGGTCATATCCTGCCTGTCTCGTGGTCCTTCTCCTCGAGCAGATGAATGAGCTGACTGAAGCTCTCCTTCACCGTGTCCATGTTGTCCACTGTGCTGCCCTCCAGAATCCAGCTCTTGCCTCGTGCCAGAGGTTCCAGCTCAAAGTATTTCTTTATCTGTGTGATAAAGAAATAAAGGTTAGTTTGGTGAAGACAGCTTACATTATAAACTTGATGTAAATAAAAAAGAAAGAGTTTTGATCCAGTTTCATTCTGATGGGTCGCAAACCACATGAACAAACCAATACTAAATGTAAAATAGAGTGCAAATTTATAAAATAGATTTAATGGGATAATAAATTGCCAAATATTTTGTTGTTGACATCGAAGGAGGTGCATCTTGTTAAACTTAAAGGATTAGTTCACATCCAGAATAAAAATTTCCTCATAATGTCGCAAGGAAATTAAGTTTTTTCAGGAAAATATTCCAGGATTTTTCTCCATATAGCAGATTTCAATGGTGGCCAATGAGTTCAAGGTCCAAATTGCAGTTTGAATGCAGCTTCAAAGGGCTCTCCATGATCCCAGTTGAGGAATAAGGGTCTTATTTAGTGAAACAATCGGTCATTTTCTAAAAAAACTAAAATAAAATTACAGTTTTTATACTTTTTAACCACAAATGCTCATCTTGCAGTAGCTCCACCTCACGCATTACGTAATCATGTTGGAAAGGTCACACGTGCCGTATGCGGAAGTACCAACCCAGTGTTTACAAAGCGAACCTGCAAAGATAGTCAAACGCCCTTTACAAAAAAAGGTAAAACCACAACGTCGGGTGATTTTTAAGTTGGAGGAGATAATGAGATGGAGTTTTTCCCCCTACATATGTTTTTGAACCAAAATACACAGACAAAAACTAACCATGTGTGACCTTTCCAACATAATTATGTAATGCATGAAGTCGTGGACGTGCATCTCAACGAGCATTTGTGTTTAAAATGTATATAATTTTTATTTATTTTTTTTTAATTCTGGAAGTGAACTAATCCTTTAAATATAAATTCATTGGTTACATGGTAGAAGCTAGCTAAATTAGACAGATGCCAACATAGGTTCTGTGATGTCCTTAAAAACCATGAACCGAACTACACAAAATATGACCTGGATAACATTAAATATACTGGTGCAGTTACTGAACAATATTTAGGATTTTCTAAACTAACGCTGACCTTAATAACACTATTTAATCCTTAGAAAAATGCAAAATGAATAGCCACTATTATACTGTACATTATGATGCCTAAATTTACTTTTAGATTGATTTTACTTTTTTTGTGTAAAAAGTTGTGTAACTTACCAGTTATCGATCATAACAAGACAATAATTATCAATTAAGCAATCATTTTTATATCAATGCACCCAGCTTTGTAACAACCACAATATGCAATTAGAGGTGGGCGATATACAGGTGAATCTCAAAAAATTAGAATATCATGAAAAAGTTCTTTTTTTTTTTTGGTAACTTAGTTCAAAAAATTTAACTTTCATATATTCTAGATTCATTACATGTAAAGTAAAACATTTCAAAAGTTTTTTGTTTTAATTTTGATGATTAGAGCTTACAGCTCATGAAAGGCAAAAATCCAGTATTTCAAAATATTAGAATATTTATATTTGAGTTTCATTAAATGACCATCCCGTCAGTATAAATTCCAGTTATCTCTTGTTCTTTGAAACCACAATAATAAGAAAGACTGCTGGCTTGGCAATGGTTCAGAAGACAATCATTGACACCCTCCAAAAAGAGGGTAAGTCACAGAGGGTCATTACTGAAAGGGGTGGCTGTTCACAGAGTGCTGTATCAAAGCATATTAAATGCAAAGTTGACTGGAAGGAATAAATTGGGTAGGAAAAGGTGCACAAGCAACAGGGATGACCACAAGCTTGAGAATACTGTCAAGCAAACCCGATTCAATCACTTGGGAGCGCTTCACAAGGAGTGGACTGAAGCTGGAGTCAGTGCATCAAGAGTTACCACGCTCAGACGTCTTCAGGAAAGGGGCTACCAAGCCACTTCTGAAACAGAAACAACGTCAGAAGCATCTTACCTGGGCTGTGGAGAAAAAGAACTGGACTGCTGCTCAGCGGTCCAAAGTTCTCTTTTCAGATAAAAGTAAATTTTGCATTTCATTTGGAAATCAAGGTCTGGACTCTGGCGGAAGACTGGCGAGGCACAAAATCCAAGCTGCTTAAAGTCCAGTGTGAAGTTTCCGAAGTCAGTGATGATTTGTGGTGCCGTGACGTCTGCTGGTGTTGGTCCATTGTGTTTTATTAAGTCCAAAGTCAATGCAGCCATCTACCAAGGAGATTTTAGAGCCTTTGTACTTCCATCTGGTGACAAGCTTTATGGAAATGCTGATTTCCTTTTTCAGCAGGACTTTGCCCACCTACCCACAGTGCCAAAACTACTTCCAAGTGGTTTGCTGACCATGATATTACTGTGCTTGACTGGCCAGCCAACATGCCTGACCTGAACCCCATATGGAATCTATGGGATATTTTCAAGAGAAAGATGAGAAACAGTCGATCCAAAAAAACAGACGAGCTGAAGGCTCAATAGTGCCTCAGCAGTGCCACAGGCTGATCGCTTCCATGCCACACCTCACTGATGCTGGAATTTTTGTGCTAAAGGAGCCCCGACCAAGTATTGGGTGCATAAATGAACATACTTTAAAGAACTTGAACTTTTCTGTTTTGCAAATCCTTTTTTTGATTGATCTTAGGGAATATTCTAATATTTCGAGATACTGGATTTTTGCCTTTCATGAGCTGCAAGCTCTAATCATCAAAATTAAAACAAAAAAACTTCTGAAATGTTTTACTTTACATGTAATGAATCTAGAATATATGAAAGTTTCACTGTTTCTGAACTAAGTTACAAAACAAGAACTTTTTCACGATATTCTAATTTTTTGAGATGCACCTGTACCAGTAGACACAATTTACTGATTGATTGAACGATTAGCTTAATTGAATGCATTATTTTTTGTTATTTTTGCATCTTTATAGGCCTTGAACTGTTAAATGCACACTTCTTTGTGTCAAAATGCCTGTCTTTGCAAGTATCTTCGTAAACACAGTAGGTCTTAAGTGAAAGCAAACAGCTGAGAAAGAAAACACACGTGTAAAAGCATATTGGATCTTTATGTGACAGCAGTCTGATATTCCTGCTGTCTGTCATTCATGTTAATCAAACAACAAAAAGAGAGAAAATCTCACTGCTCTTGACTAAATCACTTCTAGAACTTTAATAAAAAGAAATATATATTTAATTTACACAGTGAAGAATAGGCAGTGATTTTATACATTTGATTACTTCATGTGGCATTTCTAATTTATTCCTTCTACTGTAGATTTTGTCCTATTGATTGTAATTCGTTATTCTTTTTTAATAGCTGACTGTCTTCAGTGAGCTTGAGTTTATTTATTTATTTACTGATTTATTTTATTTAGACTAGTATTAGTTTTCTGTGATACTAACACTGGTGACAAGAATTATGAAATTTTGTTGGTCATTATTGTTGATTCTGTGCAGTTTATAGTACTTGAAATAACTTGTACCGTTTCAATTTATCACCACAGCAGTTCTGTTATCCTGAACTGCTGCTGAAATTTACCTCATATACAAATGAGACATGGATCAATTCTGCAAAGCATTAGCTTACATGCTAACAAATCCATTATTAGAGTTACCATGACTGGCTAGTTAACAACACTGCTAGCATGTGTTGGCTCACAATTTTTATCTAGGTAATTATCTAACTAATATACTAGCACTGTACTAAAAATCCATCCTGAGATCAGACTGTTAGTTTGCAGATTTAAACAAGAGTTTTCAACGAAGATTTGGCTGGGGTGGTTATTTTGGAACAAGTTTCTCCTATTGACCAATAATAACGCAGGATAAATTGCATCTGTAAATATTCAGTCTGTAAATGAGTTCCAAAATAAAACAACTAGATCTTTATTCTACTGAAGTTAGAAAGTATGAGGTATCAGCCAAGAAATTCCAATGTATTAGCCAGGGGAATATGAGAACAAACTTGTAGTACTAGCGCCAGTCCTTTTCAACGGGGCAGAAATGGGAGGGGAAACAGGAATGCGCACACTGCACTGATCAGCGTTTGCTCCGGTAGATGATGTAGAGGAAAACTTGAGGTAACAGGAGAGAAAAATGCAAAAAATCTTTTTTACAGCCCTATGATTAACAAACATGACAAATATAAGGACTTGAGGGACAGAAATGTCACAGGACTGACGGCAGCTTTAGTTGAGACAAAGGAAAGGTTCTTCGGATTATAATCAGCTCTGTGTTTTCAGAATTTCCAAGGCAACAATAGAAAGCAACAAACACAAATATTTCAACAAGAGCCATTTCCATGCTTGAAGCCCTTCAGGAAAGATCTACAACCATCTTATTGAAAATTAAAACAGCCAGGTGTAACAAGTACAGTGGTCCCAAAAGGCATTTGGAAACTTCTGGATACAAAACAACACTTAAAGTGATAGTCCACCCAAAAATGAAAATTACCCCATGATTTACTTACCCTCAAGCCATCATAGGTGTAAATGACTTTCTTCTTTCAGACGAATACAATCGTAGTTATATTTAAAAATGTTCTGGCTCTTCTAAACTTTATAATGGCAGTGAATGGGGGGGGTCGAGATTTTGAAGCCCAAAAAAGTGCATCCATCCATCCATCCATCCAAAAAAAAAAAAATACTCCACATGGCTCCGGGGGTTTAGCAAAGGCCCTCTGAAGCGAAGCGATGTATTTGTGTAAGAAAAATATTCATATTTAAATCGTAAACCATAATCTCTAACTTCCGCTAACTGTTGTGCACACATTCACGAGAGAGTGGCGTAGGAGATAGGTATAGGGAAAACTCCGGTGAGAACAGTCTCGCGAGAACCAAGTTTTGTTTACAGCAAAGGAAAACCAGTCTCCTCTTGGCTTATATCGAAATCCTCCGCCATTTTGCTTTACCAATCCTCGTTTTATTTTCTCTCTTCTCTGCACTTCCACATTCGTCACTTCTCACCGGAGCTTGTGCGCCACCTACTTCCTACGTCATCCGCTGGGCACCACTTTAGCATGAACGACTGTATGACAGTTAGCGGAAGCTAGAGATTATGAGATTTATAAAGTTTTAAATATTGATATTTTTCTTACACAAACACATCACTTTTTATGATGGATGGACACACTATTTTTGGCCTTCAAAATCTCGACCAGCGGTCGACCGATATATTGCCAAGGCTGATATATCGGCCAATATTTGACATTTTTCAAATATCGGCATCAGCCGTTAAGTTTTTCTGTTTGGCCGATGTGTTCGAGGAGGGACTTCTTTTGACTGCGCGCCACAGTTTTAATTTGACAGCGCTGAGAATGGCAGCACCCGAGCACAGCACTCACATTTTCCCTCTTCATTGTTTGCTGTCACAGTTTAACAGTTCTTTCTAACAGGGATAGAAGTCTAATAATCAGATAGAATGTTAAACAAAGGAATTAAAAGGTATACAAAAAAAGTATTATAATGATTGTTTTTACGTAGGCAGACAAAAAAACAATATAGGTAGACCTCTAATCTCGACGACTATTCACTGCCATTATAGAGCTTGGAAGAGGTTTTGTAATAGAACTCTGATTGTATTCATCTGAAAGAAGAAAATCATATACACCTAGGATGGCTTGAGGGCGAGTAAATCATGAGGTAATTTTCATTTTTGGGTGAACTATCCCTTTAATGTCTGAATATCATTGCATTAGATTCTCAACACTTTTTGAGTGATTTTTTTTGTCCTATCAGAGTTAGTTCAGCTGATTTCTCTTTAAAATAAATAACACTTTGTATAATATTTTTTTTTTTATATTGCAAAGAAATCTATACATAATTCATGTGGCTTAAATGTGGGGTCATTGCATGTTTTATTGAACATTCATCGGTAAGAATTTAAAGGGATAGCAAAATCTATGGACATAACATTTATAAATGATCTTGTTTTCTGTGCGCAGAGAAAAAAAATCATATAGGTTTAAAATGTCATGGGCTTAAGTAAATGATGACAGAATTATCATTTTAGGCTGAACTAGTAAGATGCCAAAAAAAAACTTGACCTTCGCATGAACAGCAGCGGCATCTAAACATCCAAAAATGTCCCTGTCAAAGTGATTTCTCCACTCCAGCTCCTAATTTATGCTTGTACCCAAATCGTTGACCTCTGACCTCGGGGGACTTAAAGTCATCCAGAATAAATATAGAGTAAGCCACTAGCACAGGAGTGAAAAGTGAAGGCTGAGAGGCTAAATCATTTCAAATACTGCACTCACATTATTCCTGACACAAAAGAAACACACTATATTTTCCTCTTGTTTTGGCGGTGCTTCTGGAAGCTGGCTCATCTCGTCACCTGATTGGCTCAGCCCCAAATCTCCCCGCTGTGGAGAGAGACCACCCCACCGGGAGCACTTTGTCAATCCTGGCGTCTGATTCCACATTTAAACTCACTCACAGCGCTGAAATATATGGCATCAGTGTCACATCCCACTAAGCTTAACTGACAGCCAGTGGGAAGGGGCCAAAAAAGCTGTTGGAATTTTTTACTTCCCTTTGAGAGTGCAATGAGAGGAAAAAAATAAATTAAATAATCAAACAAAACATCCTTTGAGCCAAAGCTTTCCTATTATGCCAAGAATGTTGATTAAGATTTCCCTGTCTGGGACTTCATTGCTACAAAATTACACAATCCTGGTGCTTCGAAGAGCAAGAACAATCTTGGAACGCAAAGCCATATTTGTCTATTGTTTCACAGTGAAACCTATCCAGACTTGAAAAAGCAAAAGTAACATTTGCAGAAGACTGGTGGTTTAGGACGCTCTGCCAGTGACGTTCAGGAAAAGTACTTAAAAAGATGATACAGATTGATACAGAGTGCTGGTATGTCTGACAACAGCTGATGCAGCAGAATGTGTATCATTTCCAAATTGCACAATGGCTAAAAAGACTAGGCAGAAAGGATTGGTCAGAATGAACGACTTTGGGCAGTGATTATACCTTGTTCACACATATATGGAAATTTGGAAATGAAAATCCTGTCTACACCACACTACACTGTCCTATAATAACAAAGGCAAAAAACACACACAAATTTTTTTAAAAAAAAATAAATGTTGCCAGCCACTGCCAGCATTTTTGATCATTTCAACAAAACCTTCATGTCCACCATAATATTTTGTTGTATGAATATCTGAACATGCAAAATTTGCATGTATATTTTGTTGTATGAATATCTGAGCATGTCAAAAGAAAGAATAGAGCCCCTGCTTTAAAAAAAAAAAAAAATTATTCTAGCTTCATGCATTAATTAACGGGGCAGTCGTGGCCTAATGGATAGAGAGTTGGACTAGTAACCCGAAAGTCATGGGTTCGAGTCTCAGGTCCGGCAGGGATTGTAGGTGGGGGGAGTGAATAACCAGCACTCTCTCCACCCTCAATACCACGACTGAGGTGAGACCCTCGAGCAAGGCACCGAACCCCCAACTGCTCCCCGGGCGCTGCAGCATTGGCTGCCCACTGCTCTGGGTGTTTGTTCACTACTGTGTGCATGCACTTGGATGGGTTAAATGCAGAGCACAAATTCCGAGTATGGGTCACCATACTTGGCCACACACCACTTCCCTTTCCCCCCTTTCATGGGTAAGTTCAATAAAAAAAGCAACATTTTGAACAAAAGGCTGAGAAAATCACATTTTTGTACTGCATCTCAATCAAATTTAGATCAATGATCAAAACATAGACAATACACAATTGTTGTTTCTGCTTCTTCTTCACCACGTTTTGATTTAGGGATTCAGTACTCAGAAGATGTGTAATAGAGCCCCCTACCATATAACAGTGGAAACACATAAAGTCGGAAAATCGTGTCAATGGTGGAGAAAGTTAAGATCATTTTGGAATGTATAATTTACTGATGCAGTATACGCATACTCCGTATAGCGGTATGATCACAACTGTAGGCAGACTTTTAAACGTCATCGATGACAGCTGACCACAAAAAAAAAAAAATCAGTTCTGCAATTGTGGTCAGAATCCTTCCTGTCGAATTCCAACACATTTCTCTAAACAACTGTTGCCATGTGCAAATGGTGCTCTTGAAATGTTCCAAAATCTGTTTCACCTGTACATACGCATTAAGGAAAACAGCCTTTTGAAAAGTGTTTTCAAAAAACAAGTTTTCAGTGAACTAAAACGTTTACGTGTGGATGGGAGGCCAATTATGGAGGCAATTATGTCTTGCCAATCAAAAACCATAAGGAAAATATCTCTAATATGGCTCAAGTGAAAATTAAATTGTGATTTGCAGAATGAAAAACAACATAGTCAAATTTTGAATAAATGATATAGACGAAACAATTGACAAAAGTTGACAATTCAACAGTTTAATTACTCTTAAAAATTAAAGGCAGATATCTAAATGTATCTATGGATGTTCTAAGAAACTAGATATTGGTATCAGCACGCAAATACGACCGTGCACTAATATGCAAATTTAAGCGTGCATCCCTACTGAGAAACCTTGTGCAAGCCCAAGTTGAGTCTAATCTAAGGACATCTGCAAGACTCACACGGCGGCAACTAAATCTGCACGTTCTCTAAGCCAGATTGGCTTTTATACCTGGTTTACTGCAGATCTTTCTCTTTATGACATGTTTGGATATGATGCCTTTCCGGGGTCAGTGGGATAAACCCTTACTGGAGACAATCCGTGAATAAACCACTTTGTCAGAGACCTGACTACCGATGCCCCTGCACAAAGTCAGAAGCTCACAGGTTCCAGGTCAGGGGCCTTGAACAAGCCTCTTGGCCTGTGCACTTTCATAGTGTGTCGGCCTGGTCATAGAGCAGATTTACAGCAACTCAATTTGCGTAAAGCTTGACAGTTCACATCTGGATTTGCAACACGATAAAAAAGAGCTGGGATTGAGCTAATTAACTGCAGCATTGAAGGATCTCAAGGTCTCTTATTGGTCAAACTAGCCAACTGCCAATCAGTTGTCCTCTTGCCCTGTGCGTTTGTGTGGACTGACCTTCACTTGAGGAACTCGCCCATAAAGAAAGAACATACGCCTACAGCCGTACCGCCTAAGGCACTGACAGGTGACCTGCTGGCAAGCCCACATCAACAAACCCGCTCAAACTATGATCCATCTGATATCCATCAGACTCTGAACTTTGTACGCTTAGCCACAGACACAGACCCACCTGCAGCCCTGCTCTCCAAAAAGGGAAAAATTTCCCAATGGAAGTGCTAATTTCTTGAGCATACTGCAAGTGTTACCATTGGGAGAGTCATTTTGGGGATCATATCATAGTGAGTTTCTAAAGATAGGAATGCGTAAGCATTGTGATATTCATCAGTTTCGAAGAGAAAAACATGACAAAGTTTTCGGTCCAAAGATGGAGTTGAAGCAGAAGGCTACAGAAAAACTGGAGAGCACACCTCCTCCCTGAATTGCCGAGACTCTGTCCAGCTGTTTTGCGGAGCTCTAGTTTCTGTTATTCATGTGTTAAATCAGGCTCATTCCACAGCAAACCACAGCAGTTCCATGGGCCCCCTCTATTCACATGCTGGAGGTTGCACTCCCTTTCTGAAGAGATTTCCTCATATTAATAAATGGAACAGTATTTCATGCAGGGCAACGAAGGCCCTGTCGCTGGGGATTCCTCAGTGAAGAAACATTCCTGACAAAGTAGCTCAGAACAAGAGCTTCAGCCAAAATCGTGTTCAAGTTTCAAAACAAAAAGTGCTGGCCAAGCAATACGGGTATACATGTATTAGAGGTGTATACATGTGCGTTATGTATTGCTCAATCTCTCTTGACAGGAATGTCTTTGCAAATCTAGAACATGAACAAAGAGACAAAGCTGCAACGGACAGATAGTTTACGCTGTCAAATGTGGTACAGAACAAAATGTATTGTGCTCACTGGATCTCTCCATGCACCTGAGATGAAAAAGCACCATCTGCTCCGATGCCATGACCGTCAACCCCAAACAATAACTTCCCGTTGTCATGACTAGTGTTGGTCGGCTCTTATGTAAGCATGTGTTTGAGTTACGGTGATGACTGAAGTGAAGTTCAGAGTTCTCATAACTCACCGAGTCTGGCTCCAGAACATTAGGAACATATTAAAATGAGCTGAACCTGGACCCCTGGATATCTTCAACAGCACTTTACCTAAACATGATCCCAACCGGGAGCCCCAGGCCATATCAGTGATGATTCATAGACAAAAATTCAAATCTTGATACTACCCCAGCAGACAGTCATCCATTTGCTATTTCTCTTTCCCTTACACGTGTTCACACCCTTCTAGCATGACACGCTCAAACGCAAATGTTAGGCAAGGAATGCTGTTCAGACTCACAAGACTGCAAATCAAATTGGTTAAAAATACCCAATTGTAACTGTTGCTCATGAGAGATGTGATTCGATTAGAGTGGATGTTGCAGGCCAAATGGGGTCTGCAAAAGTAAAAATAGTCTATTACAAGATGAGCAATCCCTTTTCCATTGGACGGGTGCTCAGAAAAAACAGTTCCATACCAGCCCTAAATGCTTGCCGGTGTAGAACCAGGAGCCTGCTATCAAAGGCTATAGAATACCAAAGATGTGTCACTTGTATAGTTTTGAATGGAGAAAAAAAAAAAATCAATGCTCAATATGGCCACTATTGAAGGAAGCCCCACCTTCTGAATAAAAGAGCCAGCCGCTAATCTGTAAAGTCACTTCGTCACTGTAGCTGCCGTCAGAAGTTCCGGCTGCTACAGAAACAGTCAGAGTTCTGAGACGTGCCCTTAGAACCGTGCATGCGCACTGGCTGGTCTAGCAACAAGAAACAACATGTATGAGACTGTTTGTCAAATTTCACTCGTGAATTCAAATAAGAAATTTAATCGTAATTGTTAATTTAATCTGGGCTGTAGGGGGGGCTGAGTCACCTGGATGATTTGATCTTTCGACAAAAAACTTGTTGACAACATGACGCGTTGTCGTGATGAAGCTGCCAATAACCAGTTGCCCATACCTGTGGTCGTTTTCATCATATTGCATCTCTCATCTTGTATTTTTCATATTACATGGCTGGATACTTTCCAGACAGCCCTCGTAATAGAAGAGAAATCAGAAAACTTGCAAAACATTAATTAAATTAATTTCAGTTCAGTTTTATTCATAAAGCACATTTAAAATCAACATTAGTTGGCCAAAGTGCTGTAAAAAAGTTAAGAAAAATAAATTAATTAATGAAAAATAAAAGCAAGAAAACATATACACATTATAAAGAATTAAAAGCACAAGAAAAAAGATGCATTTTAACATGGATTTGAATACAGCTAACGACACTCCAAATTTACTCAGAATTGATCCCAGAGGTACCAAATATAATGAAAATAATAATGATGCTAAAATCGATCCCTGGTGTACACCACAAGTAAGTTGAGCCAACGAGGATGAATGGACACCTAAACTGAATGAAAAACTTATTAAGAAAATAACAGATAAATAGCATGAGTGACTAAGACTAATGAGGAAATACGTCAAGAAATGCTACAACCTACAATCAGACATCAGCATTCAGTGTTCAAGTCATTGGAAACACGGACACGGCCGAGAACCAGCACTATCTCTGAAGTAAAGTGGTGTGGGCTGATCATGGGACACCGAGTTCTGCTAAAAAGATGGTTTGTGTTGCTCACACACATGGTGGTGTCGTAGACACATCCCCTGGATCTCCTCTGTCAATGCTTCTGAGCTACTGCAGCACTGTCTTTCTTGTACAGTCTGTTCTATACAGACGGTGGGCATCATCTGTCAGACTGTACGTCACACGTCTGCTCAAAGTGCAAAGGAAAGAACACTAATTGCCATCATGAAACTATAAGATGTTCTAGCACATGATGTTTCCCTGTGAAATGCTTTGTAGACCACAATAAACTATTTACTGTGATATCGATGACAACTTGTTCTTTGGTTTGCGTGCTGTAATCTCGATACAGCGCATTGTCCAAAAACCACACAATTGGACTGCAAGAATTTGGATACTTCAACAGAATCGTCTATTCAGGATCCATGACCAGGCACTGGGCACTGCCACCAGACAGAAGTGCTCCATGTGGCAGCACCAGTGACCTCTCTCAGCAGAATGCCCTGAGTCAGGCTGCCAGCCGAGACACACAATAACGTCTGGCCAGCATGTTTCTTTCGAGGCCAGACAGAATACAGAGTCCACCCAGCCAGACAGTTCTACCACAGTTCAGTCTCCTTCCAGGCACAAGATGGCCTTTGTCTTCACGTCTCAAACATCTTTCAGGACAAGGAAAAATTCTCCTCAGAAAACATTCAATTGATGGTAGCCTGATGTAATGAGACTTCTCTTAGTTTTCCTGCGCCCAGTGTATTTCAGAGATTCACAACTAACCACTCAGGACCACTTACATAAAGTGCCTTAAGGTATGTTGTACATCTTATTGCTCAGTGTTGGTCAACATTTCAGTTCAATTCTATTGTATAGCTAAATGAATTTGGCGAGCAAGCAATGTCCAGGAATGAGAGTATCCTTAAGCAAGCAGGGTGTGTGAGTATCGAAAATGAGAAAAGCAAGAGGGTCAGTGGGGATATGAGAGGAGCAGATAAGCCAAACACCAAATATGTTTGCGTTACAGCTCCAGGAAAACAAGGTAAAATGGTACCTGTATGCATTAGTGGAGAAGACTCGAAGACATCTGTCATCTGAAACAGGTCCAGTTCTGGAGCTTGAGGGTTTGTGTGTGTCTCCCACTCATGTTGGTTCTGTGTGCATCCATCTCTATCAGTCATAACTTTATTAGAGCCAGATGTAACGGGTGCCCTGTCTACTTCCAGAGCCGTGGTAATTTTATTATTACTCTAAATCACAACCTAGTGAGATCAGCCACGGGAGAAGGGAAGGGGGTTTGGGTCATGCAGGGGAAAACCGGGCGTTTCTTTTAAAGGTAAGACGTTGACCCCTTCCATTACCGCATGGGGGGAGCTGCTTCCAAAGAGCAGATGGGGAGACGGGGGCAGTAAATTACACCGGTGACTGTGACTCTGCTGGGTAGAGTTTCAACTGCCAAGTCCTTACATTTGAGGACCATAGAGCTCCAGGGGTACCGTATATCAAAGATACAAGAGACTTTCTCTTAAGCCTGAGGAAGGGATTTAAAAAAAATACCTGTAATGATGATCAACACTAGAGTGTTGGTTTGAAATAAACTCAACATTTCCTTAGAATTGTAAGACTGGTTTAGAAAAGCATCTTAGCTTTATCTAAATCAGTGTTTCTGGTGGTCGAAGCCAAATTAAGTCAAATTAGACAGATGCCAATATGGACAGCTTATGCAATCTCCAAAACAATGAGCAAAGCTATGCAAAGAACCCAGACAATATTAAATATAGGTTGTCTTGCAACAAGGATTAAATATTTATAGTTACTTAAGAATAGGGATGGCTCGATACCATAATTTTGGCTTCGGTACAATACCAGAATGTAATACCTCGGTATCGATACTAAATCGATACCATAGGTGACAAATAACCAGCCTCAAAAGATAAGTGAATTGAAAACAATTTTATTAAAATAATAATAATAAAAACAGATTCATATCTTAATACCTTTGTATCAAACTGTAACAAAAAAATCTACAGGGAAAATAGGTTTCATTTTGATGTTGGAGAAAATAAATAAATAACTGAAATAATACAATGAAAATATATTCAAATACCTACAGGTGCACTTCGCAACAGCAGCATATGAAATACCGAATTGAGCAAAATTATGATATCGTACCGTTCGAAATATAATATATACGGGTATTTTTCCAGTACTGGTATACCACTTATCCCTAGAATACAAAGCTTTACATTTGGCTTGAAATAGAAACCCTATTTTCTATTCATCTTGTCTGTGGTGCTCTTGTGAACACGCGTTGAAGACTGACACGGAGGAGAAGAAATTGTTGAATAAAGTCGCTATTTTTGTTTTCTTTGCACACAAAAAGTATTCTTATAGCTTCATAAAATTATGGGTGAAACACTGATGTCACATGGACTATTTTAACAATGTCCTTGCTACCTTTCTGGGCCTTGAACATGTCAGTTGTGTTGCTGTCTATGTAGGGTCAGAAAGATTTTCGGATTTCATCAAAAATATCTTAATTTGTGTTCCTGAGATGACCGAAGGTCTTACGGGTTTTGAATGACATGAAGGTGAGTAATTAATGACACAATTTTCATTTTTGGGCGAACTAACCCTTTAAGTTGTCATTTTACATGGTTGGCTACATTTTTTTCTTTGCAATGTGGCCAAGCAAAACAGAACTCTTAAAGCAGAGGGAGTCTGTTCCTGCTCAAAGTATAAAGACAAGCGTGTTGAGTTTTACTTGGTAATATTAATAAATTATCATAAAAAATATATCATGAATACATTTCAATGTTTGACATTTTTGTTTACTTTTGCACAAAGTATTTCAGTTCTGTGGTGGATTGCCACTTCATGTCCACTGCCAACCTCTGTCCTGAAGCGAAAGCAGTCAAGAGCAACTGGTCTAAATCATGGGGTTCATTAGGCTCCAGTATCTCTGCATAATCAAAACGAGAAAGAAGATAGACAGAGAGAAGGAGCAAAAATGAACAGCACCAATCTTTCCCACAGCAAGTAACATGAGAGACTGAGGAAGGGGTGTAAAGCCAGACAGACATCCAGACAGTGGAGTGAGTGTGTGTGCGTGTGGTATGAGGGAGAATGGTGTTTCTCCTGCTGATCAGACACTGGCCTTGGCACCCAGCGCTGAAAACCATGCCAACGTCGGCTGAGCAAATTCCGAGCCCCCGAGGAAAACAACAAACGGGTCTGTTGTCCGGACCCAGATTGCTGTGTGACCACAAAGGAGACAGATTCCAGGTCTGTACTGACTGAACTAGATCTAGTCATGTGTTGACTGAACGGTACTAACTGCCTAACTGGCTTTTCTCTCCTAGATCTTCATCAATTTTGTGTTGTCTCAACTTTTCTCCGTCCATTTGGCTCTGGACTGTCAACAGTGCAGCGATTTGATGACAGATTTCCAGATCTGCGAGAAAAGAAACTCTTCGTTCCCTTTCAAATCTCACTCATCAAAATATGCTTTGTATAGCTACATTTGTCCCCTTAAGCAACCTTAATTGCAGCCTCTGGTCAACTTGGCACACAAGAAGGAGAGAATTATACATTATTTTTCATGTGGTTGTTGAGACAGTCATGCATTGGTTTATTCAATTTCAGTACAATAGGTCCCTACTGCCACATTTTTAATCACTTGTATTACTCTCACACTCAAACATCTCAACAGGTCCTAAATTTGCTTTTTCATCTCATCTTCATAAAGCGCAGAGGAAAACATAGTCATAAATCTAGCAGTCAACACAAATGGGTTCTCTTGAAATTCCCATTTTTTCACTTTCTCCAGTGTCATATCGTATGTAAGACAGAAAACTTGACCAAATCCATTTCAAACACAGTTGGGTAAAACAGACTCTCAAGCTGTGAGCTCGTAATCATGTATGTTGGTTAGTGATTTGCGAAAATATTTTCAAATGTGACTAGTCATTGGTTTGTCTGAATGATTAGTCAACTAGTCGTATCTAGTGCAATGTGGCTAAAAATGATTAAAGATTAATATTTCAATTCAGATAAATTGGTCAACTTCAGAAACTATATGGATATAGGATGACTAGCTCAACCCTAATCCAACAAAAAACTAGGCTCAATCATCTGTGCTGTTGTTAAACTGATGCTTTACCTACGATTTAACGTTTCTGCATGCTGAAGACCAGATGGTCACATTACTGCACGTGGGCTGAACGCGTGTCCTTCATTTGTACTCATCTCAGTAACATCAGTAATCGCATAAAAGTAACCTAATGTAAATCAAAGTATTTATATGCAAACGTCAACAGACAAACTATAGTAAAAGCAATCGAGACTCAAAATTACAATGAAGTATAAGTCAAAGTTGTCTTATGTCTTGTCACCAGTCTGTAAAAACTTATTTAGGTTTTAGTACAAATAGAAATTCATTTCTGCAAACAACATATTGGCTTAAAAATATCAAGTTTACTATTTTTTAGAGTATAAATGAGTCTGCATACATGAAAATACACAGCTGCCTGCATATTTTGGGAAGGGGGTCCCTCGCAAGGGGATCATCATGTTTGGAGTTCCCTGGCCATAAGATATTTGAAAACTCTTGACACAGGTGGATTACTTAGTAACCTTAGAAGTACAGAAATGTTTACTGGAATCAAACGCATTATGAAATGGCCATTCAGGGCAAGACAGATGATCCATCATAGTTCACACCCTGAAATATAAAACATAACAGGTTGATGCTGGCGTACAGGCCACTTCCATGCAAACCACATTGCGATGCAGACCTTCATTTGATACGTTTAGCAATTTATATCTGGCAAAAATGAAAAATGATCTGAAATGTCTCCACAGACTTCTGAGTGCAGATGAAGTAGTATAGAGGGAGGATTGTATTTCAAGATTACATTTAACAGCAAGGCTGTTGGCTAAAGTCTTGTGGACTTATTCAGCAAATGCAGCATTGTGGCAAGTAAACAGTCTATAAATAAATAAATGCTTATTTATATAATGCCTCCTCAAAAATACATTTAAATAGCAGTGAAGCTGAAAATCAGATTGATGTAATTTGTCACCCGAAAAAAGTTTTTCATAACATAATTTAACAGTGGATTTGGTTTTTCAAAAAAATGCTGGCAGCAACTTTATCCCTTATAATGACCAAAAACTATTTGACCAGTTCCCTTTCTGTTTTCTGCACTGTGGATCTTTTCTTCTTTCAAAAAATGCCTATAGGAGGTCCAGGAGATCTGATCCAGTTTGAAATCGATTAAGAGCAATTTAATGGAAAACAAGCTGGTCAGGTCCGATCTTGTGTAACCCAAGTTGTATCTCCAGCAAGGGGAGCGAGTGTCGCTGCCAACTGAAAAGCCCCGTTTTGACACACATCAGTGAACTGGGATGTGTTATTCTCCAAAGGCAGATATTTACTGCTCACTCAGGACCACTTCTCAGCCAGTTAATTAGCGCTCCGTGCATTGGGTGATACCCTGCAGCCCGTGGACCGATTTCTCCACTCGGAGCAGATGTGCACGCATGCACGCTCACACACGGACACACAAACCAACAAGCATGGTATCAGCCAAATAACACACACAGACACCAAATCATTCAGGAAAAGACGCACAGGCTCAGTAACTCAATCCTCCAAACATAAAAGTGACAAGGGGACCATTAAAATAGAAATGTGACAGCAGAGACATGCCACACATTCCAACTGTTTGCTATTACCGACAGCGGCCAGCAATTCATCTTCATTTCGATGCCACTTGCTTTTGAAATGATGTTTGAAAGAATCTCAAATAGAGTAATCGGTAAAATGAATACACTCTTATGAGATGAGACAACAGCTGTAGTGTTTCCCCACACCACCAGTGTTTTGGGCTCCCAACAATACAAAGACTTATTGTCAGGAAAGCCTGAGAAAGTGGGTAAGCTGGGTGCTGCAGATCTGTGGGAGAATGTCTTGCGGCCTGTCAGTGTTTGCAAACAACAATCGAATCCTATGAAACAGACGGAGTGTTGCCTAATGTTGTTATCGTTTAAAGGGTTAGTTCACCCCAAAATGAAAATTCTGGCATCATTTACTCATCCTCATGTCATTCCGAACCCATCAGATGAAGATATTTTTAATCAAATATGAGAGATTTCTGTCCCTCCACTGAAAGAACCAATGGGTTTTGTTCTTGTGCATCAAGTAAGTGTGGTTGAGCTGTTTATGTTCGCTGGTCAATGTTTATGTGAATAAAAGCCTAAATTAAATCTCTTCAGAAGACTTGGATTAATCTCCAATTCATATGGACTTTTTTTAACCTCTTTATGAACGTTTTGAAGGTTATTGAGTGAAATGACTTTCAAGTTTTCTTTTTGTTCCAAATATGAACAGTTTTTTTATGGGTTTGGAATGACATAAAGGTGAATAAATTATGACTGAATTTTCATTTTAGGGTGAACTATCCCTTTAACATTTACAATATCTCAAAAGTGGTACAAAGTTTTTGTATCTCACCAAAGGTCTAAAGATGAGTTCACATTTACCATTCCTCAATAGGAAAGCGAGATCAGGAAATCCATGTGAGTGCGAAAAGTTCCTCACACAGAATACGCAAATTGGCCACACAAATTTGCCTTGCTGACCAGCTGAAAGCTGCTTGATTTGACTTCCATTTGAGCTGTGCTTCATGCATCACTACACTATTGAACAATGTACCATTTTTTGCCTGTAAAAGTGTGCCAAAATTTAGCTAAAGTGACCACAACTCAAAAGTTATAAAAACAAAGATGGGAAAAAACATAACGCTAAATATTGTGGCTATGGTCCTGCTTTACAGTTTTCATAAAGGCATCACTTCTTTGTCTAAAATGTATATTTGCTAAAATGTTTTTTTGTGTGATTTCAGCTAAAGAAACACAATTTACGATACTATTGCTGTCGGATTGTTATTTTAACGTAACATTGATAAAACAGTTCTGTCCCCATTTAAATATATAGGAGCTGCAGTTGCATGACTGGAAATAGCTGCCTAGGGAGCCAGGGGACATTTTGCCTTAAAAGGTACTTTGGTATTTAAAAAACAAAAAACACAAA
Source organism: Tor tambroides (assembly GCA_021397915.2). Taxonomy (NCBI): domain Eukaryota; kingdom Metazoa; phylum Chordata; class Actinopteri; order Cypriniformes; family Cyprinidae; genus Tor; species Tor tambroides. The sequence continues at coordinate 70,298 of JAFVLL020018565.1, read as the reverse complement.
TTCTGTCATCATTTACTCACCATTACAAACCTGTATGACTTTCTTTCATCTGCTGAACATAAAAGAAGATCATTTGAAAAATGGTATTTTTATCCATGCAGTTAATGTTTGGGACCCCACTGACTTTCATTGTATTATTGACAAAACATCTTCTTTCGTCTTCCACAGAAGAAAGTGAGTCATACAGGTTTGGAATGACATGAGATGACTCATGAATGGAGTGTATGACCAGTATATGATGATTATGATGAGAGGTATAAAGTGAGTATTATGCTCGTTTTAGTACAAAGGGGGCGGCAGGCTTGTCCCAGTGGTTGGCCAGCACGTTGATGGGAAGTATTAGGCGAGTATTAAGCGAGTGTAAAGTTACGGCTCGTACAGAGCGGGCGGCAGGTTTGTTCTGGCGGTTAGCCAGGGTGAGGAAGGGAAGTGTTAAGCGAGTATTGGGTTACCTCTTGTACAGAGCGGGCAGCAGGTTTGTCCTGGTGGTTGGCCAGAATGAGGAAGGGAAGCGTGCAGAGCTGCGGATGCTGCAGGGCCGAGTGGAGCTCCGTACGCGCCACCTCCAGGTCCTCCTCCGACGAAGCACTGTCCAAAACAAACACCACCCCCTGAGAGCCCTGGTAGTACCGGCTCCAGTACTTTTTAATTGAATCAGCTCCTGCAGCACAAAACATATAAATTCACACCGTCAGGATCGCAGCGAGGAAGTTATAACATTTAATACACTCATTAACCCCTTCGCAGAAAAAGGTGGCTTTCCTGTAGGGCGTAAATCAGACGGTGAAAACAAGGCAAAGCTCTAAACAAAAAGCACAACGAGAAAGTTTCTGGCAACCGAGTGGGAAACGGACTACAGCGTGTTTCGACACCGCATCAGTTCGAACATTGCTGGAATGCATTTGGTGAGGACCCTGACCTCCTTTCAAAAATCATTGCGGATATTGCATTATGTATTTTTATGACTTCAAGAACGCATGCCAACTCGCACTCTCGCTTGGGGAGGCCTGTGGGAAAAGCCGTGTCCAAACGAAGAGCGCTCAATGCAACAGTGTTTCTTTAAAGTCGACCCTGAGAGCATATTAAAATGGTTTCTTCTGATGGCCAGTCTACAGCACAGTTCAAATGGGCCCACTTTTACAGTGAACATATGGTTTCTCTTGTGCACAGCAATTTGGGGGTACAAAAATGTGGCCACCAAGACACACAAGCACAGCATGGCTTTGGTTAAAGTGAGTCACTGCGGGGCCTGTACCCTAACCGTGAAAAAACAGAGACCAGTTTGTCTATACCTCTCGTCCTTGTGAGTTTCCCAAATGGAATTCGTCGTATTAATTACTAGCACGCCTCACGCGCATCATATCCTATGACGAGGAGTCCTAAAAAGTAGCTTTATTTTTCTGTTTTCATCTCGAGGCATGAAATAATAAACAGAATGCAATTCGAAAAGGTGGCATCTTAAATCAATGCCAGACAGAAATCGACAGCTTTATTCAAAGCTCTTGAAGTTCAGCCAAGAAGTATAAGCTGTTTGCTTGACACTAAGCAGCTGCACAGTTCCTTTTTTTCCCCTCGCTAAACACACTGGACGCGAGTTTAATGGTTCCACTTCCAAACTTCTAAGCCTTTGTCACACCACAAATTGAGCTCTTAGTCATGTCTCGCCAAATTATCAGCACTAAAACTGTTCTAGAGGTCTCGGTTCACGTTTGGAATAGACTCCACCTATCAGATTGAGTTTCAGAGCTCGACTCCCCGATATCATCTCTGCGTATGATGTACAATGTAATACTTCCAGTTCTCATTAGGTATTATCCATTGCGGTATTCGGCAACAGCTTTCCAACCGCTGACATGCAAGCCTGACAGCAACAGCACATGCTGGCCAAGGAAATAATAATGTTTTTTGCAGATGTTTAGACAATTTGTGACTCACAATAAATATTTGGGATCCTCACAGACAGGCCCTGTCCGAGGCTGACTCATCTAATTAACAGGCGTTTGATCTGCTGTTGCCATTTTACCAAGCGCTATTAACGCATAATCGCTCAGCCTGATATTTCTTTCCTATATGGCCTGGCTTTTCCAAAACACAACATCCCATCAGTCTCAAATGTGCATCAACACGTTCTTTGTGGCTTGACTTTTGTGTAGTTTTACTCAAAGTCTCCATCTACTGGCTGTGAAAGTAAAATTAAAACACTGGGAGGTCTTGGGCCTTGAAAAGCAGCGGTTTACTTTCATTTCAAATGCATAAACATGTGCATTAAGACGAAAACAATGTGACGGAACAAAACAGCATTTATCAGCAACGGGCCGGTGCATTACAATCTCATGTGATAATGCAACTAAAGCACATTTTCGCAGAAATCATTACATCATGGCCGTGGTCCAGAGAAACAAAGAGAGTCTGCTAAGTGCTTTCAGATGGTCGCTGCGAGATGGTTAATGCGAGCATGTGGGGCTCCCTTCTCTGGTGCGTCTGTCAGCCTGGGCAGATCGCACAGGGTGTCATCGTGACACTGATGGGAAATGCACGCAGACAGTGCGGCACTTTGAACATCTACCGGCTTCCTGACATTACTCACGCAGACCCAAAACGCAGGCCAGACGGGCAGACCAAGCAATAACACGGTAAACCGTCTCGATGGCCACGGCTGAAACGATGGGAGAGCCAGCGTGTCAAGTCGGCACACAACCTCCATCAATAAAGTGTGACATGAGCCTTCCGTGTCAGGTTCAAGGTTAATGTCCCAGCCGTAACCCTACACTGATGTTTTTGGGAAAAAAGAGGTCGCCCTCCGCAGGCCCCTGACACTGAGCTGAACTCGTTGGGGGTCTGGAAGAAAGGTTTCCAAAGTGCTTAAAAGGAAAACAGGACATAATTATACCGGTTTTCAAGGAGAATTCAGAGGTTCATCAATTTCAAGGCAATCTCCCATTGTGGGCTTTTTCTCACCAAAAAATGGCCTGTAAGAATTTGCTTTTAAAGGCTTAGTTCACCAAAAAATGAACATTTGTCAATATTTATTTTCTTCTCAGGAACACAAAAAGAGAAGTTTTGAAGAATGCGCTGGTCGCTCTTTTCCATGCAGTTAAAATTAATGAGGGTAAAGGGTGTAACAAGTGTGCTGCACAAATCTTGAAAAGTGAAGCCAAAACGTTTTGATCGCGCCCAGGTGGCTGGTCCCCATATAGGTTATAAACCCCACTCTCTCCATGTAATCTAATGGGACGTGAGACAAACTAAATAATTAAATTTCACTTCAAATTTTTTTTCATCCAAAGATGGTTTTTGTCATTTTATGTAGTTTTTAATCACACTGATGTAAGTTCAAGTGTTGTTGTTTTTTTTTAAAATAAGTTTAGTTTTAGTTAATTATGTGATGCTATAAAAACGGGAGTGTGACATCAAGATAGACAGCTGAGATTGACAGCTTCTTTGAGCAAACTGAGGCACCAGCGGACTTTTTCGGGATCTTCAGGAGGAGATTGGAGTTTTATTTACCTTATTTTAGCACAAGCCTCTTGTACGGCAATCAGCAGACAAAAAATGGAGCAGTCAGGCTAATTAAAAAAGGGTCATGGGCGTGTGCTTGCGTTCGACTCTGCGAGAGTGTGGGCCGGGCGTGGCTCCACTTCGCTCACTACTATGCAGTGGCGGCTTCACTTTTTTTTTTTCAACGGAAGAGAGCGAAGGTGTTTCGTCCATCTTTGTGTCGTCTATGGTGTAACAATACATGATACACAATACTAATTTCACAATATAATACACTGAGGATACTTTAAACACAGCCAAAATTGAGTTAAATTAGATTTTTTTTAAAGATATTCAAGACATACTATAAATAGTTAACAAAAAGTATTTTTCACTAAAGTGCCCCTATTATGGGTATGAAGGTTCATATTTTGGTTTTGGGAGTCCTCAACAACAGGCTGACATGCATGCAAGGTCAAAAAACAGTTTCATTGTCTTATAATATGCATTTATTTGCCTTTATTTTACCATATTTGCTCAACGACTCCCAAACGATTCGTTTAACGATTCATTTTTCCAAACCCCTCCTTTGCGTGATGCTAATCTGCGGTGATTGGTCTGATTGGCCATTTCATTTCCATTTCATCATACCTGTAATGCCCATAGCCAGTGTTTGGGAGCGCAGTGCTACTTTGTGTACAGCGTTATCGGGGAAACCGTTATTTTTACCACTCCAAAAGCAGCAACTAGTGGCAGAGAATGAAACTGCATTTTCATTCAGAACAACGTGAAAAGACCAACAAGTTGGGATTCGTTTTAAAAATGACTCGTTTCAATGACTCAGAGTCGACTCTTTCTTTTGAGAGACAATAACTTTATACACGGTGCACTTTCAGATTTAAAACTTTGCAGGATGTTTTCATTCACTTAGAGCTGTGTTACACACTGCATGAAAGGCAATTTTCAAAAATCCATAATAGGGGCACTTTAAACAGACTTTTTCCCCACTTAGCTAAAAATACTGAATTATGTGGAAGACATTCTGTACCTGACTAGATATATTTAAAAAAGTTTTAAATATTTTGTATTTTATTAATAACTGTATTTTATTATTAATAATAATTCATAAAAATGTAAGCTCAAATGTGTAAGATTCTGGGTTTATAATATTTGATGTGCTTTTTGTATGTGTACTGATCATTGTTTATATGTGAACAAAACTCTAAATTTAAATCTGTCTAATCTGTCATTTTTGGGTGAACCATACATTATAAATATTGTCGATATCTACAATAACAAATTGTTGCATTTTTGTATTGTGATATATTGTGACACAATATATTGTTACACACTTAATGGGGACTCAAGCCTCTAAGCTCCAAAAAATAAGGAAAAATGGTATAAAATAATCAGAAATGTGGACCAAACTTTGTGTCAGGAAGAAATTTAAAGCTGTGATGACATGCTGATAAGATTTTGAGATTTGGGCACTGTTCTTAAACATGAATGTGCACTTGCAATAGGTTTAAGCAAACTAAATGATTGAAGATTTCTGGCATATGTCATCAGGGAGATGTCTGTCGTTTTCACAGAAGGGTCAAACTCTCAGTATTTTCATCTTTGGGCAACCAATTTCTTTGAAAAGGTGACATTAGCTTTTCTATAACAGGCTTCAATACACATGGCCTATATGGAAACGCCCCTCTTTAATCTCAGTTCCAGCAGTTTTTTTCTCCTCACCTATCAAGCCCTCCCTTCCCCTCGGGTTCCCTGCATCCTCAACACCCTCTTATTCTTGTCGTCACTCACTCATTTTAAAGACAGATTCAAAGCCTCAGCCCATCACTCATACGAAAAGGGAAATGCGGGCCAAGATGGCTCTAGGTTCATTGAGCGAGTGACATCTGAAACATTTCCTTTGCGTGCTGCATCCAAGCACTTGCGCTTCCTGGGGTTCAATTTACCTTGAAGAGAAAACTATTAGTCATCAAAGAAATGAGTTTGTGTCCTTTCTGGTTGGGCCCTCATTTAACATCTGTGTCAAATAACATTCATATTCGTCGTGATCTGCCAGGTGTTGCCAAAGTTTACTTTTCAAAAGATCACATGTGAAATAATTGTGCAATAACAGTGAAAAATGTTGTTACAGATGTGTCTGCAGATATTCGCTAATGGGTCGATTATATAATGCTCTTTTTTCTTTTATTTCTTTTTTTTGTCTGGACTGATTAATCTACTCATACATACAATGACTGCACTTCTTACACTGCTATTCAAAAGTTTGGGTAGGTAAGATTTCTATTCAGCAAGGACACATTAAACTGTTCAAAAATGAGAGTAAAGACATTCATAATCTGTAAAAGATTTCTATTTCACATAGATGCTGTTCTTTTGAATTCTCCATTAATCCTAAAAAATCAGGTTACCATAAAAATGGAAACTGTTTTCAACATTGATGATAAGAAATATTTCTTGAGCAGCAAATCAGCATATTAGAATGATTTCTGAAGGATCATGTGACACTGAAGACTGGAGTAATGATGCTGAAAATTCAGCTTTGCATCACGGCAATAAAATACATTTTAAAATACATTAAAATAGAAGTTGGTTACGCTGATTTGTAATAGTATTTCAAAACCTTTCTGTTTTTACTGTATTTTCGATCAAACAAATGCAGTCTTGGTGAGCATAAAACCACACATTTTTGAATAGAACTGTATATGACAAAATATTTTAAGAAGAATACTTCACTGCTTACATTCACCCACCATTATAAACATGCAGAACAAAACTAAAATAACTATACATCTCTTAAATATTAGATCATTTGACCTTTTCAGTACAAGACAAGGGGCCTGTTGCACAAAAGTTGTAAAATGTGATGTGGTGTGACTCCCCAAAAACAATAGTTTATGAAATAATAATTCATGAAACATGCTTGATTTTAAAGCAATTAAGCATTAAATTGTGCACCCTCATATTGTTTTGTAAGGAAAATTTTCATTTGATGGTTAAAGATAAATTTTCTCAGAACCTGGCATCTCTGTTTTAAATATTTTTAACAGACTTTTTATGGAAGATTTTTTGGAAGCCCGTTTCTGCCACTGAATAAAAAATTAAAAATAATTGCCTGATACAAACTAACATTGTGACTTTTTTCGCAGAATTGCGAGATATAAATTCGCAGTTCTGAGAAATGAAGTCAGAATTGTGAAATATAAACTCGCAATGCTGAGAACCTATCAGTCTTTTTTTCTCCTCAGAAATGGACTTTATAATTTGCAACTGCAGGTTTATCTCACAATTTTGACTTTTTTCTCGCAACTGAGAATTTGTACCTCACAATTCTGACTTTATAATTCGCAATTGTGAGTTTATCTCACAATTCTGAGAAAAAAAGAATTGTGCGATGTAAACTCACAATTGCGAGAAAAAAGTCCAAATTGTGAGTCGAAATTACCTTAATAATTTTTTTATTCAATGGTGGAAACGAGCTTCCGTAGATTTGTCATTGACCCATAAATCAAAAAATAAAAGTAGTATTCTCATGAACAACAGAGAGCATTTACCTCCGAGTTCCTTGACATTTAAAATGGCATTCTGGAACGGGACAGCTTTAATGCTAAAACCTGCAAATAAAAGTTGAACAAGATTAACAACCGCAGCCATGAGGATTTCATAAAAGGAAGTCATTAAAACACCTTCATTGCTACACTGACCGAGATTTAACCACTTTAAAAGACAATCACAAGACAAAATCTGAATACAAGGAAAG
>JAFVLL020018565.1:46833-62946 GCA_021397915.2 Tor tambroides | reverse complement strand
CATGTGCATTAAGACGAAAACAATGTGACGGAACAAAACAGCATTTATCAGCAACGGGCCGGTGCATTACAATCTCATGTGATAATGCAACTAAAAGCACATTTTCGCAGAAATCATTACATCATGGCCGTGGTCCAGAGAAACAAAGAGAAAGAGAGTCTTCTAAGTGCTTTCAGATGGTCGCTGCGAGATGGTAAAAGTGAGCATGTGGGGCTCCCTACTCTGGTGCGTCTGTCAGCCTGGCAGATCGCACAGGGTGTCATCGTGACACTGATGGGAAATGCACGCAGACAGCGCGGCGCTTTGAACATCTCCCGGCTTCCTGACATCACTCACGCAGACCCAAAACATGGGCCAGACGGGCACACCAAGCAATAACACACGAGAACGGTAAACCGTCTCGATGGCCGCGGCGGAAACGGCGGGAGAGCCAGAGTGTCAAGCTGGCACACAACCTCCATCAATAAAGTGTGACATGAGCCTTCCGCGTCAGGTTCAAGGTTAATGTCCCAGCCGTAACCCTACACTGATGTTTTTGGGGAAAAAGAGGTCATGCTCCGCAGGCCCCTGACACTGAGCTGAACTCGTTGGAGGTCTGGAGGAAAGGTTTCCAAAGTACTTAAAAGGAAAACAGGACATAATTATACCGGTTTTCAAGGAGAATTCAGAGGTTCATCAATTTCAAGGCGATCTCCCATTGTGACCTGTTTCTCACCAACAACTGTCCTATAAGAATTCACTTTTAAAGGATTAGTTCACTCAAAAATGAACATCATTTACTTTCTTCTGAGGAACACAAAAAGAGACGTTTTGAAGAATGTCGCTCTTTTCCATGCAGTTAATATTAATGGAGATAAACGGTGGAACAATACACCTGTGTCATGATTCACAATACTAATTTCGCAATATGATACTCTGACTATACTTTAAACAAAGCCAAAATGGAGTTAAATTTGATTTTTTTTTTTTTTTTACAATTACTTCATATTCAAAATGTATTATAAATAGTTAACAAAAAGTATTGTTCATTAACCAGAAAGACATTGTCCCACTTAGCTAAAAATACAGAATTATGTGAAAGACATTCTGCCCCTGATATGTTTAAAAAGTTTTAAATATTGTAAAAAGAAAAAAAAGAAAAAAAAGTTTTAAATATTGTATTTTATTTAAGTTTTAAATACTGTATTTTTTTAATAACTATTTTATTATTAAATTATTCATAACAAATCATAAAAATGTAACCTCATATGTGTGAGCTTCTGGGTTTACTATATTTGATGTGCTCTTTTTATGTGTACTCATTGTTTATATGAGAATAAACATTTTAAATTAAATCTCTCTAAACATTTATTTTTGTATTGTCACCATCCGTGATATATATTTTTGTATTGTGATATATTGTGACATAATATGTGACCCTGGACCACAAAACCAGTCTTAAGTCGCTGGGGTATATTTGTAGCAATAGCCAAAAATACATTGTATGGGTTAAAATTATTGAATTTTTTTATGCCAAAAATCATTAGGACATTAAGTAAAGATCATGTTCCATGAAGATATTTTGTAAATTTCCTACCACAAATATATCAAAACTTCAGTTTTGATTAGTAACATGCATTGCTAAGGACTTTATTTGTACAACTTTAAAGGCGATTTTCTCAATATTTTCATTTTTTGCACCCTCAGATTCCAGATATTTAAATAGTTGTCTCTCAGCCAAATATTGTCCTATCCTAACAAACCGTACATCAATGGAAAGCTTATTTATTCAGCTTTCAGATGACGTTTAAATCTCAATTTCAAAAAATTGACACTTAAGACTGGTTTTGTGGTCCATGGTCACATATCATTACAAACTTATTTATTGAAGATTTCTGGCATGTGTCATCAGGGAGATGTCTGTTATTTTCAGAGGAGGGTCTTGACATTATGATGTAAAAATGAAACGTGCATGAATTATTCACAATAAGATCTACTGTATAACATGCATTTGCAAAACAGATAGGTCAACTTTAATCTTGCCATCCGCCCTGGCTTAACATTCAACTAGTACATTTCTAAAAAAAAAAAAAAAAAAAAAATATTTTGTTTGACGGAAGTACATACTTTTTTTTGTGATGGAAGTTCAGAACGACATCCAAACTTTCAGTAATTTCATTTTTTGGGGAACCTATTCCTTTGAAAAGGTGACATTTGCTTTTCTATAACAGGCTTCAATACACATGGCCTAAATGGAAACGCCCCTCTTTAATCTCAGTTCCAGCAGTTTTTTCTCCTCACCTATCTAGCCCTCCCTTCCCCTCGGGTTCCCTGCATCCTCAACAGCCTCTTATTCTTGTCATCACTCACTCATTTTAAAGACAGATTCAAAGCCTCAGCCCATCACTCATACGAAAAGGGAAACGCGGGCCAACATGGCTCTGGGTTCACTGAGCGAGTGACATCTGAAACATTTCCTTTGCGTGTTGCATCCAAGCACTGGCGCTTCCTGGGGTTCAATTTACCTTGAAGAGAAAACTATTAGTCATCAAAGAAATGAGTTTGTGTCCTTATTGGTTGGGCCCTCATGCAACATCTGTGTCAAATTACATTCATATTCGTCATGATATGTCAGGTGATGTGTTGCCAAAGTTTACTTTTCAAAAGATCACACGTGAAATAATTGTGAAATAACGGCTTAAAATGTATGTGTCCGCAGATATTCGCTACTGGGGCAATTACATAATGCTCATTTTTTTGTCTGGACTGATTAATTTACTCATACATACAATGACTTGAATGCACTTCTTACACTACTATTCCAAAGTTTGGGGTAGGTAAGATTTTTATTCAGCAAGGACACATTAAACATGTCAACAGTTAGAGTAAAGACATTCATAATATATTTCTATTTCACGTAAATGCTGTTCTTTTTAATTCTCTATGAATCTTAAAAAAATGCATCAGGTTACCATAAAAATAGAAACTGTTTTCAACATTGATGATAATAAGAAATCAGCATATTAGAATGATTTCTGAAGGATCATGTGACACTGAAGACTGGAGTAATGATGTTGAAAACTTTTCTGTTTTTACTGTATTTTTGATCAAATAATTGCAGCCTTGGTGAGCATCAAACCACACATTTTTGAACAGCAGTGTACATAAAAAAAAATATTTTAAGAAAAATACTTCACTGCTTACTAATATAAACATGCACTATAAACATGCATTCAAAAAACACTAAAATAACAATACGTTTTTAAATATCAAATGATTTGACCTTTTCAGTACAAGACACGAGGTCTGTTGCACAAATGTTGTAAAATGTCATGTGGTGTGACTCCCCAAAAACAATTGTTTATGAAAAATATATAAAATGTCATGAAACATGTTTGACTTTAAAACAATGAAATATTAAATTGTGCACACTCACATTGTTTTGTGAGGAAAATATTATTTTCATTTGATGGTTAAAGGTGCCATAGAATGCATTGATACAATATTTTAAATTGTTCTCTGATATCTATATAGAAGGTATGTGGCTTAGGTAAGGGCAAAATAATCTCCAGAAATGGTTTTACATGTCCATTTACAACCCTAGGATTTCTCCCTAGAATGAAACGGTCTGTTATAACCTTATTTGGAAGGGTCATGAATAATAATGTTGAGCTCTGCTTTGATTGGCTGTTTTACAATGCGGCTAATTTCAGCTAATTTCTCACACAGCAGGAAGGAAACACAGGGAAAATATATATTTCATAGGGATGCACCGAATGTTCGGCAACCGAAATTGTTCGGCCGAAAATAGCAAAAAAACCTTTTTCGGTGTTCGAATAAGCGAAAAGACAGAATAAATTGTACCGAACAATGACGTGATGCAATCAAATAGAGGTGCGCACTAATGCAGCAAACACGTCTGCAGTGTGAAAGTTTTTAAAATTGTCAGAGAAAGACGCAAAAATCATTACAAGCACGAAGCACCGACAGCGAGAGACTGCTTAGCGCTGCATCTCATGTCTCCGATGAGAAGAGGAAGAGGTGGTTGTTGCTGGTTACTGTGATGACTGAAATCACGAAATGGCCTCAAACGATTAGTAAATAAACTGCAGAATGTTATGTTTTCTAATACATGCACGAATTTCATGCATTCAAACAGCGCTTCATGAGCTCACGGCGCCAGGGTTCAAAGTTCAAAGCAAGGAAAATCTGCGCTAAAACAGTTACTCGTCATTTGCTCAATAAAATTTTTAAAAAAATTTTAAGACGTGACAATGTGATATGTGCGACAAACATCTTCCCAAATTCATAATGAGAATCATTTAAATATCTGCATGCTGTTGTCAACAAAAAGGTAAAACCGTGTTCGGTATTCGGCCTTCAGCCCAGTGTTTCATTTTGTTCGGCTTCGGCCAAGAATTTTCATTTCAGTGCATCCCTAATATTTCAATACTTTCTCTCGAAGTTATATAGTCGGGTAATTATACTGCAATATAAAATGTGGGCATCAGGGAGCCACTATTAATATGCGGGGCATTGAAACTGCTTTCAAATGCATGATCGCTTTTTAGTTTCACTTTCACGATTCGCAGTACTCTGTTTATACTATGGAGCGGCAGTAATTACCACACATTTTACAAGATCAGATGCTTGTCAGTGGTGCTCAGGATCTGTAAATTATTCGCCATCATCCTCAGTCATCTCTCCTTACTCTGTTTATGTGGTAAGTGAAATCTTATGTACTGTAATGTAACAGGCTACTGCTAGCAGCTAACCATGTCCCTTTAGTGACTCGCTTTATTTTATTAGAATGCATTATTTGCTTTCTGTGCCTTTCTGAATACAGACACCAACCCATCCCTGCATTTCACATCCCATAACATTTATTTCCATGAGCTACCATTTTCGCTGTTGTTCTCGCTTGTTTCTTCACAATACCTGCAGAACTTCTGATGATTCGGCTGGCGGCTGGCATAGAACATGGGCGGGTATATGCAAATGTTGGGGGCGTAACTATTAGTGATCCCGACTGTAACGTCACAGTCGGTGTTATGTTCTGATTCGCCTATTTTTCAGTGGTCTTTTGCATTCACGAGATTTACATAAGGAGGAGGAAACAATGGTGTTTGAGGCTCACGGTATGTCATTTCCATGTACAGAACTCTTATTATTCAACTATGCCAAGGTAAATACAGTTTTCCATTCTGTGGCACCTTTAAAGATTCATTTGGCATCTGTGTTTTAAATATTTTTAAAATACTTTATTTGTCGTTATTTTATGTTATTTGTCATTGACCCATAAATCAAAAAAAATAAAAGTAGTATTTTCATGAACAACAGAGAGCATTTACCTCCGAGTTCCTTGACATTTAAAATGGCATTCTGGAACGGGACAGCTTTAATGCTAAAACCTGCAAATAAAAGTTGAACAAGATTAAAAACCGCAGCCATGAGGATTTCATAAAAGGAAGTCATTAAAACACCTTCATTGCTACACTGACTGAGATTTAATCACTCTAAAAGACAATCACGAGGCAAAATCTGAATACAAGGGAAAGCGTATCTGAAGGCAAAGAGGAAGTGCAAAGATCTGTGTTTGTGTTAGCAGGACGGGTCTGGTATGGCTCTATGATGGTGGGCTGACCTGTGGTAGGGACGATGTTGTCTGTTGCCTCACTGCAAAGTCTGGAGAGCAGGCTGGTCTTCCCAGAACCCGTCAGACCGATACAAACCACGTCATATTCTGGTCTGGGAGGGGGAGGTCCTTTACAGCAAAACGTCCTGAAACACTGAAGATGGGACAAAGAAAGAGGAAAGGGGAGGAAGGAGAGTAAGAAAAGTTACAACAATTTAGATACAAACGTCCCCCTCATGTTTGTGTTTATGCGTTTTTTGCGACTGGCGATTCTTCGCGAGAAAGGCTGTGGGTGTATGTGTGTGTCACTCTAGAAACAGAAACACATCTCAAAGACATCTGACATCTGTTGACACCATCTGGTTGAGGAAAAGTTACTGCAAAAGAAAAAAACAAAGTCTACCGCACAGTGCCTCCATTGAAATCATATGGGCCGAAAGTCACCACAGTGTTCTGGGATAAGTAAGCACCCCTATATATTTCCGCCAAAAAAACAGCCCTGTTTTCTGTAAGCCGCTGTCAGAGCCCTTCGGTTGACGTCATGACATTGAGTGATAAAGCAAATAAAAAATTGCCCAATAAATTTCAACAGAGCGGAGTAGAACTAACCGCCAAAACACACACACACATAAAGAAAGCCCGTAATACTGCTTAAACCGATCACATCAGATCAGATCAAACGCTTCCTACTATACGGTTTACGCAAGGAAGATCAAAGCATGTTTGACATGCATTCATATTGTGCGAGGAGGAGGCATTGTGTTGCGTTATGATGGTACGGGTAATACGGTCAGGCCCCTTTCGAGTAAAAACAAACCGATATTTTGTATTATATTCTTTCCTTCCTGTCTGAATTTTTTTTTTTGAGTTACAAAGTTCATTTCACATCTGAAGGTCTTTATCTGGTTGGCTGTGTATCTGTATCTCTGAACAGAGGCTCATAATAACCTCTGCTGCAAAACTTTCTACTGCCAACATAGCATCCTGACCCAGATAGACCCTCAAAAGTGACTGACTTGGACCTCTTCACTGGCCAAAACTCAAAAAATATGTTGTTAAGCCAACTAAATAAGACTCTAATGAGCATAGAAATACATAGCACACTAATATTAGGGGAAATAATCCATTTAAGTCGATTATTTGCTATTCCTTTTCAAACTTTTACATTTTTTAAATGAACTTTTCATGCAGTGCTGAATTCTGGCATTGTGTGAAGGAAAAATGCCTACTTTTTTGGCACTTTTTGGCTACAATGTCTTAAATTGCTGTCTAGGTGCATGGCTAGAGTTTTAAAATAAGTCCCTTTGACTGTTGGTTTTTAGAAATTACATTTCAATCAATCGGTACTTAAGACGGCAATACTTATTTTTAAATATCTGCATCAATACTCAAAATGTTGGATATAGAGTGCAACAAGTGCTGCCCACTTTTTCAGTGGCCTTGGTACTGGAAGCATCTTTCCCATAACGATTTTTAAAAAGTTACTGTTAAAGAGTTATAAGTCATGAATCAAAGAAAGCATCTACAAGGAGAATCACAACATTACAAACTTTGATTTGAAGCAATAAAGTATTAGAAAATCTTACAAAAAGACAAAATCTTACGAAAAGCTTTAATGAGGAAAAAAACTACAAATACTACAACAATCCCATGAAGCACTGCGCAATAAAAAATGACACAAAAATTTAAAACTATTAATCTACATATAAGTTTATAGCAAAATATGGATATATATGTGACCCTGGACCACAAAACCAGTCTTAAGTCGCTGGGGTATGTTTGTAGCAATAGCCAAAAATATATTGTATGGGTCAAAATTATTGATTTTTCTTTTATGCCAAAAATCATTAGGACATTAAATAAAGATCATGTTCCATGAAGATATTTTGTAAATTTCCTACTGTAAATATATCAAAACTTCATTTCTGATTAGTAATATGCATTGTTAAGAACTTCATTTGGACAACTTTAAAGGCGATTTTCTCAATATTTTGATTTTTTTGCACCCTCAGATTCCAGGTTTTCAAATAGTTGTATCTCGGCCAAATGTTGTCCTATCCTAACAAACCATACATCAATGGAAAGCTTATTTATGCAGCTTTCAGATGATGTATAAATCTCAATTTCGAAAAATTTATCCTTATTTTACCCTGGTTTTGTGGTCCAGGGTCACATATTTTAAGATTTTGATTCTCTGATTGGTAGATTTTTTTTTTTTTTGAGGAATCATGGGTAATGTAGTTTCTGACCAGCATTTCCACTGCTAGACATTTTTTTTTAAATATTTCGAAATAATGGAAGCTATTGGCTTCAATAAAGAATACACCATTGATTAACAACCACATATCTCACAGTAGGTCTATCTGTTAACGATTGCTAAGTAATCATTAAAAACAAATTTCCAGAAAATGAATGGAATTTTTACTTCTGAAACCCAACAGTTGCACTCTATAACACTGACAATTCATTCAGCTTCAACTAACTTTCTGAATGAAATCCATATGTCTACTATGCTATGAATTGTGCTCTGAGTGATTAAAACACACAATGTGTGAAATCAAGCAAGAAAGATGAGTCTCTTAATGAGATTATGAGAAGTGCCACTGGAACAGGGCATTCCTTCATCATCACATAGGGTGGGAATATCTGTGCATTGAGTTCTCATGTGACACTCAGCCAGCTGAGCCAAGCAAACACTGGAATATGTAGAAGAGGGTAAACCGTGACCAACACGGTGAGAAATCATGACAGTCTATAAATTAGTTCCTTTATTCATACATCATAAAGCCTGAAGATGTGACTGCAAGGAAACTATGGTGGGGGGGGTGGGGGTCACTCTAAATTGAATACAGACTGAGTTTGTGTGTACAGTTAGCAAATGCTGCCCTCTATTGGACACACAGAGCTTTAAACCAATCAAATATAATGAGAACATAGCGGTCAAGGTTTTGCCTGCTTATAAATGCCACAACATCCTGTGGTCAACAGGCATCTGCCTCCATTGACAGCCATTCAAAAGTATCTATTTATACTGATTAAATGCTTTTGCAAGCAATCCAAATATGTTACAATATTATGACAGATATACCAGCGGCCATTGTTTTCAGAAGGCTCTGAAAGACGTGAAATGAGATGTATGTGGACTGAGTGCCCATGAGCAACATTTTTAGACTATAATTTAGTTTTTGAAAGGCAACATGAAATCTGAAGTGATCCTATTTACTGATCCTATTTAAATACATACCCTTGGTCTTTTCATGCTTATTGGGTCTCACCATTTACCATTATTCCACAGAACAATTTTTTTTTTTTTTTGCGCAATGTATTGTACTGATGGCTGATGTCAAGCATCTTGTTTTCCAACCAACTGATGTATGGAGACCACTATTCACAATCCAATCAATTCCCAATGGGTAAAATCAAGTCTCGCCCTACATTGTTTTTCACAATGAATATCCTGCTATTCTCGGAAATACTTCTCTGCTGACATAAACCAAGTCCAAGCAAACAGGGAAAATAATATTACTAGATTTTCACGTTTTGAAGGAAAAGTGTGTCTTAGTTCTCTATTAAATGGAATAGCCACCATGAAGCTAATGTTGGGGCTAATGTTTTGGGCTCTGCTTTCTAGCCCAAAGTCAGCTTATGTCATATGTCAGTTTAACGTGTTAGTTTTGTGTGGTTATTTAAAGAAAAAGTAAAACGAGGGGGAAAAAAGCTACTTTTATGTTCAGCAATAGTTCATTTTAAAATGTTTACACTGTTCTCTTTAAGCAGAATGAACCAGGCACATGACGTATCAATTTTCTGAAGCCATAGTTTTAGGTGAACTATTCCTTTTATACTACCCATTATTTGTCACCTGAGTACAACAACTGCCCCACTTTCTCTCAAAAAGAGACAAAAACAAAATATAGCATGCAGAGGTCCATGAAAACATTACCTCAAAACTTATATGCTTTTGGAAGCTCCTCACGATCTAAAAAATGCTGGGTTAAATATGGACAAGCTTAGTGATTGGGTTGTTTTCAACCAACAGTTGGGTTAAATGTTTAACCCAACATTCTGAGCAGTAACCCAACCGCTGGGTTGGGTCAAAACAACCCAGTCGCTGGGTTTGTCCATATTTTACCCAGTGCTGGGTTGTATTTAACCCAGCATTTCTTTTTAGAGTGCAATGAGTAAATGCTAGAAGCACTTCAACAGACACAAGATGGCAGCACTAACAATGTTCCTGTCTAGTTCAAACTGATGTTCTTCAGTCTTCTGATGTGTAATAAAAAGATGAACATGCAAAGTATTCAGTCAAGACTACAGCCGAAGTAATCTTTGTAGGATTGCAAAAGTGCTCTATCATGCAGACCATCATCTTATAAAGGAGAGACAGTAATGCATTTTGAAGTAAAACAGGTCAGACCTGTAATTGGTGATCTAGGTTTCTAAACAAAGGCAGTAGGTACATATACAGTGGTGTGTTTTGAAGAATTTTTTCTTAGAAATGGAAAGCTGCTCTGATTCATGCACAAGCTTGTCAGCATGCATGAGGTTGAGCACAGGTCCGTAATTGAACAATTAATAAAGTGTTACCAAACTGAAGTCTAAACTTACAAGGGTCAAAAACAAAAAGTGTTAAAGACAAAAAAAAGGAACCTTCAAAAATGTGATTTAAAACATGTACATTCATTTGGTTCTAAAAATCTATTCTTTTATATAATTTTCAACAAAGGTTTACATTTAAATGACTATTTAACTTAAAAACATATTACTATATTACATATTGGTATAATATGTATAAACATTTTCTTTATACCTTCCTTAAATT
The DNA here is from genome assembly GCA_021397915.2 of Tor tambroides. Classification (NCBI taxonomy): domain Eukaryota; kingdom Metazoa; phylum Chordata; class Actinopteri; order Cypriniformes; family Cyprinidae; genus Tor; species Tor tambroides. The sequence goes on along the minus strand of JAFVLL020018565.1, from coordinate 52,510 downwards.
TTTTCATTATTTTCAAATATATTGTGTAGAATGACTCATAAAAAATGAAACAATTACAATATTTTTGCCAAACGAACAGGCTTTATTTTCATGAATTTTGTCTGCCAGTCGTGATGTAACAAAAATAGTGACAGATTTTTCCTTCTGAATTGTGACTTAAATCTGAGTAAAACAGATTATCAGAAAGGAAAAAAAAAAAAAAAACGCATGGTGGGACTTGATTCAATCCATCAGTTGATCACTGGATGGATAATTTATTTATTTATGTTTTAATGCCATATCAGCAACAATGGCTATATAATTAATGGCAACATTAACAGTATCATTTCAATACATAATTTTCAATAACATAACACTTTCTTTAGAAGCAATTACTATACAAAAAAAACAACAATAGTAAAAATATTGTCTAATATCTTTTAAAATTGGACATTCTATTAAAATGTGCTTTACACTCAAAAAATTCTTACACAAGTCACAAACTGGTTTCTCTTCATAATTGGATGGAGGCAGATCTGAATGTGAGCTTACAGTGGATTGTTGAAAAGGGCAGAGTTAATGTAAAGGATTTGAGAAATTCAGCATACGTCACCAAGAGAGAAGACTTATGTTTCACCGGAAGATTCATTAAAAATAATGAAGTCAAAAATTAAATAAACAATTGAATATGCATGAATTAACCGGTCGCAATAATATCAATAACAAATTCAGAAAATATGCATTTTATGTCATTTTTAAACACATTCATTCATCAAAGAAAAGGCGAGTCACTGCATATATGAGTTGAATTTTTAAAGTATTTTTGAAGTGTTGTGCCACTAACCAACAAAATAAGACCAAAAGTGGAAGTTGAACTATTGTTCAATGGCATGTGAGTATCAAGTGGACTATCACAAGAGTATAAACACACCCGCTTCACCCAGTTAGTCATGCATAGGGCAAATTACACCATCATTACAACATCAATGGAGTAATCTTTACACAGGTAGTGCAGGTGACTATCCTGATACATCACTGATAATCACCATCATATAGGCTTCCACAACAGTACAAAGGGCTATATCCACAAGCCAAAATGCAGACTAATTCTGGAGGTCTAGTCACAATGGACTGTGGCTGATTTTGCAAGCTCCACAAGGCCCCAGAGGCATCTTCATCTAAGTGGAAATTGTCACCCATGCCAATGACGCCCATCTTACTCTACACTGCTGTTATGATAGTGCTTCCAGGTAAATACGGGCTGGGTCCAATGCCAGCTGGAAAGGCCAACAACAGGAAACAGGAAGGGTCTAAACTGTGATTGATGCCACAATCAGAGGACTGGGAGGAAGAGGTAGCCCCATGCCTGAAACGAACCAGAGACAGGCTGGCGCACAATAAAAGCAAGCGGCACCTGTTTGTTCTAAGATAAAGGTAAGGGAAAGTGGAAAAATCATATCATAGATGCAAGGTCTGAAAGACACAAGCAACTTCAAGCTGACAACTTGCTTGCCAAACGTTTAAGACTAAAAAAAGATTAAAGGGATATAAAAGTCGAGATTTGCAGTGGAAATGCTGATTCCCTGTAACCTAACAATATTTTCAGCCATTATCCAGTTAGAGGAATATTCTGGGTTCAAGTTAAGGTCAATTATGCAAAGACACATGCAAAGTTTGTGGCCGAAAGATTTTATCTTTTTGAAATAAGTCTCTCATGCTCATCAAAGCTGAATTATTTAATCAAAAATACAGTAAAAAACAGTAATATTGTGAAATATTATTGTAATTTAAAATAATTGTTTTTTATTTGAATATATTCAAAAATGTAATTTATTCCAATATCAGTCTTCAGTGTCACATGATCCTTTAGAAATCATTATAACATGCTGATTTGCTGCTCAAGAAACATTTATTATATTATCGTCAATGTTGAAAACAGTTGAACTGCATAATATTTTATTTAAAAAGTGATTTTTTTCAAGATTCTTGGATGAATAGAAAGTTCAAAAGTCTGCATTCATTTAAAATAGAGATATTTTGTAACTGTCTGTACTGTCACTTATGATCAATTTAATGTGCCTTTGCTAATTAAAAGTATTGATTTCTTTAAAGCGCCCCTATTATGGATTTTTGAAAATTACCTTTCATGCAGTGTGTAACACACCCGCTTTTAAATCTGAAAGTTTTAAATCTGAAAGTGCACCGTGTATAAAGTTATTGTCTCCCAAAAGAAAGAGTCGACTCTGAGTCATTTGAACGAGTTGTTTTTAAAACGAATCCCAAGCCGTTTCATATTGACGTCAACATGAAACATTAGCATATTGCCCGCCCACTTGTTGCACGCACAGACTCGGGAAAACTTGAACCGTAATCCAGTAATGGTGATGGGCGTTCCGTTTCTGACATGCGCTGCATGCAGTAGACCAATCACAACAGACTGGGTCATCGGACCAATCACCACAGATTAGTATTACGCAAAGGAGTGGTTTGGAAAAAATTATCGTTGAGTGAATGGTTTGGGAGTCGTTGAGCAAATAACTTAAAATAAATGCATATAATAAGACAATGAAAGTGTTTTTTAATCTTGCATGCATGTCGACCTGTTGTTAGGGACTCAAAAAACCAAAATATGAACCTTTCATAATCCATAATAGGGGCACTTTAAATCGAACAGAAAACCCTTACAGACCCCAAAATTGTCAACAGAGTATATACTCAACTTCATTGCAATGCAAAACTTAAAACGACTATAAAATAGATTTTAACAGCTTTACATATCAAATTATACAAAAGTTTCCAAAAAAAAAAAAAAAAATGTAAATGCTTTTATAAAATTATAAGTTTCCGGTTTCTGCTTTTAAAGGGGTCATCGGATGCCCATTTTGCACAAGATGATATGATTCTTTAGGGTCTTAATTAACAGTCTATATCATACTTTGGTTAAAATTTCTCAATGGTAATGTAAAAAACACCTTTTTAAACCTGTCAAAATTAGCTGTGTTTTCAGCAAGCCATTTTATAGGCCATGTTGCTTTAAATGCTAATGACTCTGCTGACCCCGCCCCTCTTCCGTGGGGTGATCATCAATACTGTTTACTTCAGCCACGAAACTGGCTAACTAGTACATTATTAGGAAAGGCGATTTGCAAAGATTCATAAAAAAAAACACATACTCACTTCTTCTGTAGGTTAGGCTGGATCACGAATGATTCGCATAAACAGACGCATTTAGGCAGATTGGGGATCGGCGCATTCACTTCAAAGCGAAAGTAACGTTAATAGTCTGCGTCTTCAGCGGCTCAAATGTTGGGAGTAAATGACGACTGCTATATTCATTTATTATTACATCCAACAACAAAGCACCTCAATCACTTAATCGGAGACATCTTGTCTTCCCCTGCACCGGAGTCGACTCAATAGCGGACAGCTCTCAGCTCACTCAGGGCGGGTCTAAGTTAAGACGGTCTAGTCAATCAACTATCGTGTGAGGGGCCTGTACAGAACTACATCATTCTGACAGGGCTCTCAGAACAGCCTGATTTGAGAAAGAGGATTTTAAAATAGGGATTTAAAAAAAACCACTGGGTGGATTTTTATCATTATAGGATGATGTGTACACACTTCCAACACACGTTTACGTTCAAACAACTTGAAAAGTGAATTTTGCATCCAATGACCCCTTTAAACCCAACATATCTGGCCCAATTCCTTGCAAGTTGCTTATGGTAAGTGTCTCATCGTACCCTCAATTTTTGCTTTTCTCAATTTTTAGAAACAGAACTTTCACTCGGCCTCTCATGCTGATTCATTGAGGTGATTGGATACACTGTGAATATCTTCCATATAGTAGAGTTCTGAGTCAATAGAGCGCATGGGGATTTGCACAGTATTAAAACTGCAGCAGGATAAAAGGAAGGGGCTCAACAATGCCCAGCTAAGCTGGAGTTCCCCCCGCTGCTCCTGCACTGATACAGTTAGGCTATAAATCTCCACCGTTACCCCTCCTTCAGCATTTAAACATGTTGAATAACGGTCTCCAGTCTCCAAACATCAGACAGAACTCTTTAGATAACAACGCTATTCTCAGCCCTTAGGAACCATCACATCATCAACAAGGTCAAGCCGTGCCCTAAATAACCGGTGAATGGGGATTTTATTTAGAGTTTTTGAATAGCGAGCGACTGGCCAGTGAGAGATGGCTTGAGTTATGGTCCCAGAATCTGGAATGGCAGCCTACAAACCCAGTGCACTGGGAGCTCATACAGGAAGTTTATTTTTGTTTTCCCATTCCGTGATGATTTACACCCAGTTCCCACCTTTGATGGGCTGTATTTGGAGTGGTATCCTGTTTGGTCTGATGAGGCTTCCAATTCCCAACAGCTCCTGGGTCCCACTAGCCATACTGGACTGTGGGATATTCCCCGCTCAAGAGGAACTCTGCGACCTGACTGCCACATCCTGGCTTATCAAAGCACGGAAGTGAAGCGCGCAGAATACATGGATAGCGTCTCCATTCCAACACCAGCCAGTCTCCAATGTGGGCCGCCGTCTGCCAGAGATGTCGTCCAACCTCTCATTGTACCATACAGAATGAAGTGCAATGAGACAGGTTTTAAAATCATGACTAGTCTAGTACTGAAAAACGTAACACATATTGCTGGATGATTTCTTACTCTATTCTCCGTAGGGATAAGTCATGATGGTCAACTAGTCATCCAACAACTGACTAGTTGGTTGACTTTGGCATGCTGTTTGACTGAACACAAGAATGCATGTTCTTTTAACACTCACATTAAACACATCTGATCAAAGACAGGTGACCCCAAACCAGCCTAAACATACAGGGCCTTAGGGTTCAGACCAGTTAATGTGCCTTTCTGACAACCCTCCGATTAGTTGAATTTGAATATATGTAGTTTGCACATTCTGAATTCTCTAAAACTGCAAACAAGACTAGAAGACTGTTGAGTCCAAGTCAAGACCGAGTCAATAGGCTCCGGAGTCTAAGACCAAAATATGGTCTTGGCCCTTGAGTCCATATCAAAGGCCTTGGTCTTGTTGGACCACGCATGGACCATGAATACATGGACTTGAACTCAGACTGGAGAGTTCCAGTCAGACACAAATTCTTCAGTCTGAGTTCAAGACCATATATTTATTGTCTTGGTTCTTAAGTCAGATAAGACTAAGACCTTGGAAAAAGACTCAAGGACCAAGACTATACCTTCATGGTCTTGTCGGACATGAGACTTGAAGACCAAGACAAAAGCCATAAAAATATGGTCTTGGACTCAGAATTGGATACCAAGACCATAACCATATTTTTTATTTTCTTGATAGCATGTGGACTCCCGAATAGTGCTCTACTCTTCTAGTCTCACTCCTGACCCTTGAATGAGCTGGTCTCTACTACAACAATGTGTATCTTTATATGTAGCCTAGTGTATTATATGTTCCCTGAATATAAAGAACCCTAGATTTTGTGAAAAACTGAGGGCATTAGCATTTTCTGAGACACTCAAATGACCTTGTTTGGCACCAACAATCTTTTCATAGTCAAAGTCACTCAGATCACATTTCTGGCCCAGTCTGATGTTTGGGTTGGAAAACTGACCTGCTTAACCATGTCTGCATATTTTGGGTTGCATGCATGCTTTTGGATACAAACCGCTTTAACCTAGCCTATGAACTAAGGTCA
>JAFVLL020018565.1:36833-41833 GCA_021397915.2 Tor tambroides | reverse complement strand
GCGATCCGGCTTGATTTAATGAGAGGGACACCAAAAAACGGCTGTTGGACAAATGCTTGAATACATTATGATTCCTCTCAAAAATTAACCATACAGAGTCAGGGAACAGAACACAATACAATAGGATCATTGTTGCACCCATTCATTTCTAAATCAGCAGAGGCTGGACCAAATGAGGCCAGATCCAATGAGGCCAGATCCATAATTAAACTGAGCTAAGATTCTGCACAGAATCCACTGTGTCCTTTAATAATGGAAAACCATGGGGACACCCAAAAGAATGAACTCAAACCTGAACAGTTAGAACTCAAAGCAAACATTAAAACCATTGGGCACGGATGGCCAGCACATAAAAAGCGTGAAGGAAACGCACTGCTCTGGAAAAACATACCATAGATACAATGATGTGGTTTCCATGCCAACTACAAAGGCACAGATTTAAGCTCCACCCATTTTGGGGAGAGGGGAACCAACTGTGCATTGCATGAATCCCAAGAGCTGACAATGATAAAGCTTTCACTGACCATGCTAAAACCTTTTTTTCTAAGCAAACTGTTGATGAAAAGTGCATAAAATCTGTTTACAGTTCTGTACAACCTGTTAACTACAAATATATGCTGGTGTGCACATGTGGTTTGCTTTAGTCCAACCCAGTTTCCAAATTTTAGTGAAATAAAAGTAGGTCTTATACACTCAAGAAGTACAAGACCTTTCGATTTTATAATGCATCAACTGAAGAAAAACCTGAATGAGAAACAACATCCTCTTGTCCTTAAAAAATGTGATTTGTCCAGACAAATATACTTACATAATCAAGCATGCTCTTAATCCACACACTGCCAGCACTTCCAGGCTCTTTTCGGCTCTGTTTCTTGAGGAAATGGTTCTATTCTGAGAATCCTGAGCAGAATATCCCAAAGGAAACACCCCTGCGACCTCGCTGCATATGTCCAAGTCAAGTATCAAAGGCACTGAATGTGCGAGAAGTTTACTGGCACCGGAATTCAATACTGTCACAGTGTGGAGCGGCACCAACACAACAATACAGCATTCCTGTGAAACTGTTATTACCACTGAGTATTGTAGGCAAATTATATAACACGAATGGTGCAAAAAAGTATCTTTATTTGACCCTGTAACTCTATCACTCTCTATTCTGATTCTATTTTATCTATCTGTCTTCTTTTTAAAAAAAAAAAAAAAAAAACACACACACACACCCTTGACCCTCTATCAACTACATATTTATTCTCTAACTGCTACTTTTTCTTTAAAAACTAACACTAGCTTTCTTTTTTCTATTCTATCTACTTGTTTTCCTTGGGGAAAAAAAAAAAAAAAACCTTGCTCCGTGTACTGCGTTAGGCTAACCGAGACTTGTCATATGCTTGCATGTTGTTGCTCTTTTGTTGGTTTTGATTGCTTCTATTGTCCTCTTTTGTAAGTCGCTTTGGATAAAAGCGTCTGCTAAATAACTAAATGTAAATGTAAATGTAAAAAAGGACTTTGAAAGAGGTCACACTGAGGCCAAATAAACTGATAATAAACAATGTTATAAAAAAAATGATTAGATGTAATCTGTGACCACGAAAAAAGTCAAAATTCTGTGTTTATATGATACAATTCTGTTTATATCTCGCAGATCTGACTTTTTTCCTCTGAATTGCAAGAAACAAAGTCTGAATTGTGACACAAAAGACTATTTTTTTTATCCTGTGGTGAAAACAGGCTTCCACACCATTCACTTTCACTGTATGGGAAAGAGCAGCTTGGACATTCTGTTAGCTGTTTTGTGTTCAGAGGAAGAAAGGAAGTCGTACAGGTTTTGAAGGACATGAAGGTGAGTTAATAATGACAGAATTTGCGTTCTTAAACTATTCCTTTAATACTTGCATAGTTTTGTTACCTGATTTCGGATAAGTTCAGCAAATGAAATTAGTTTTGCAGACTTAATCTAGTGCTGTTAAACGATTAATCACGATTAATCGCATCCAAAATAAAAGTTTTTGTTTACATAATATATATTTGTGTACTGTGTATATTTATTATGTATATATAAATACACACTCATACAGTATATATTTTGAAAATATTTACATGTATATTTTTATATTTACATCATTTATTATATATAAATGTATTTAATATACAAATAACATATTTTTCTTAAATATATACATGCATGTGTTTGTATTTATATATACATAATAAATATACACAGTACACAAATATATATTATGTAAACAAAAACTTTTATTTTGGATGCGATTAATCGTTTAACAGCACTATAAATGACCTTATCTTACAGCAAACTACTGTACATTACATTTACTGTGAACTTGTTTACATTTTTCAATAAGGCAGAACAAAAATAGCTAAAAACCATAAAAGAGATGGCCAAAATTGTTGGTATATCAGGAAAGACCTTCTTTTAATAGTGCTCAGAACTATGTTTTCTGAACACACATCTCTACTGGCTTAGGTTTGTTTTTAAGCGAAACAAACAACAAACTGTAAGTGACTTCACCCATCTAGTGAGTATATTTGTAATAGCTGCAAACAAAACATAACTGTTCAAAAACAATCCCGACCAAGGGAGCAGCAATGAAAACAAAACACCTGATCCTACAGATTCTGGCCATCTTCAAAAAGAAATAAAATAACACTCTACCAGATAATCCATGTAATTCCTCGATAGCTTCTTGCTGTTGTCTCCAGAAAACAGAAGTCCCGAGTTAAGGCGACTATGAAATGAAACGCTGGTGTTAATTGAATGCATCCAAAAGTCTCGATTTTTTGACAGCTTTGGCTTTGGATTCCCCGCCTCTCAGATGTGGAAAATAATATATGAATAAAGCGGCTAGCAGCGTTAGCTGTGCACTCCTCTTCCTCTGTAAATCCCACGCACGATTATGTGACTAAAACAAGTCCAGGTAAATAAAAGATTCAGGCTTTTAATACATTCAAAAACATTACTATATATGGATTTTAAGTCGTAATAATTCGGACTAAGATGTATGTACGGCGAAAGCAGCACAGTTTAATGGTGTGGGCGGAGAGAGGCGCTGTTTGTTGTGTATTCGCGAGCCACAGAGGCTCGAGCCTCACGACTTCCACGTGACGTCACTGTCACGCTGAATATTACGTTCATTCATCCGACATGGATTGAAATTCTTTCTCGTTTCTTACTCCTTTTAATTGTTCAAACCGATATCTTATATAAGTGGCCACTCTTTCGACGCTTTTAACGTAATGATGGTCTTTGTGTAATATTAATAAGGTACGTGCGTGCGTCTGAGAGATCACGTGATAGTAGATCGTATCTAAAAGCTGTGAGGCTACAGGTCCTTTTACGTCACGTGACAAGGAACTAACGGAGCCAGATTTTTGTTTGACGGTGACCTCTGCTGGTTAAAGTTATGTATTATTCTTCAGAAAGATTGACAGGATACCTACATTGTGTTGTGTAATCTGAGATTTTATGTCCATAGAAACGTGACCTGCTGCTAGTTTCTTTCATAATGCATAACCTTTTGTGCTTACCTTTAAGTATAATATACACACTTAGAAATTCAGTACAGAACAAGTAAAGTAGGCTAGACTGGACAATGTATTCAAAATAAGGGGAAAGTAGAAACACATACAAATAAATGTTGTTTATGCTAAAGACTTAATTTAACAACATGATTATCAATTTAAAAATACCTAAATATTAGGCATTCTTATAATGTTTTAACATATTGCATCATGTGTGTTTATGTACGTTTTGAAGCAATGTTTGACCAGTAACCTAATACTCATTTGGCCATAATAACACAGTGCAATAAAATTTCAGTTTCGGCACAAACTGAGTTTGAAAGTTAATTTGCTACCTATTATTATAAACAGTTAGTGCATAGTTCTGTTAAAGTGAATAAAACGCTCTGTAAGTTTAGATGACATGCATGTTTGAGAAGTATTTTTCGTGTTTTACTTTTCATAAGTATTTAAGATTATATTAAATTTGGCACAGTGACTTTTATGACCATTTAGGCCTTTAGCCTTTTATATATTTTCAGCCAATGAAGTATGTTGATAATCTTTTTCATCAACACATTATCTTCTTAACACCCAATACAGGCTAAGTGAACTATAAAAGGTTTTTTTGTTTTGTTTTGTTTTGTGCAAAGTACAAGCGAAAAAGATGTTACCCTTGGAAATATGATGATTAAGTATTCAGTTAACAATCATTTTTACATTAAATGTTTAAATTTGTTAATATATATATATATATATATATATTAATGAACGTTCTAGTTACTGATACCGACACTGCTATACATACGCTTTTTTTTTTACAAAGTATTTTGACAGTATTTTTTTTTTACTCAGTATTCAGTTAACAATCATTTTTACATTAATTGTTTAAAAATATTAATGAACATTCTAATAGTTATAAATAATTACTGATAGTGATTGTGCTATACATACTGGTCATTATATCATGATAACAAAGTTGTTATAAAAATGTTATAAAATGTAACGATGCGTTAATAATGACATATAATGATATATAAGATGACATGTCTTCGATAAGAAAAAGACTATGCTGGTTACAGTCAGTCATATTGCTCCATGAAGGGGTATTGGGGATTATTCGTTACCCCAGGCTGATTACTCTGATTGGCTCCACCCTCGATTATTCTGCCCTGGACCACAGAGCGCATTCAGCGAAGAGAGGCAGGCGTACATAAAACCCACTTTTCAATCCTCTTCTGAGAGGAATTTCTATCTGTTTTCACGAGATAATGTCTTCAAAAGTTTTCGACGTGTTTTGGTAGAAAACAGAGAGCTTAAATTCCTGAAGAGGTTGATTTAACGGGACGGCGCGGAGGAGAGTGTATTGTAACTTTGTAAACTGAGTTTACAAAGCGTTTCCACACAACTATGGCGCTCAGAGCGAGAGCTTTATACGACTTTATCGCTGAAAATCCCGGCGAGATCTCTGTGACAGAGAGTGA
>JAFVLL020018565.1:0-36733 GCA_021397915.2 Tor tambroides | reverse complement strand
CAGCAGTATGGTGAATGACGTCAAGTTGACCATTCCAAGATGGCGGCCGCATCTACGTGCCTGGAGCGGTCGAATGGGGCATCTATACATATCTATGAGATTGGCTCCTGGTCTTCTGATTGCTCCACTGTTTTGGAACTGACATTGATGAGCAGCGATGTGTGTTAACCTGACACGGAGTCTTAAACACACCACTCACATGCGAGACACTACAAAAATCACTACAAAAATAATTGTTGAGTCCAAGTCAAGGCTGAGTAAATATGCTCTGGAGACTGAGACTAAAATATGGTCTTGTTCCTTGAGTCCATGTCAAAGGTCTTGGTCTTGTTGGACCATGTGTGGACCATGAATTCATGGTCTTCAACTCAGACTGGAGAATTTGTGGTCTTGGTCTTGTCAGAGTCCAACAAGGCCAAGACCACAAATTCTTCAGTCTGAGTTTAAGACCATATATTTATGGTCTTGGTTCTCAAGTCAGATAAGACCAAAACCTTTGGCATGGACTCAAGGACCAAGGCTATAGCTTCATAGTCTTGGTCTTATTGGACTTGAAGATATGGTCTGGGACTCAGAATTGAGGATCAAGACCAGACCATATTTTCATGGTCTTGGTCTTAGACTTGATAGCTTGTGGACTCCTGAATAGTACTCTACTCTTCTAGTCTTGATCCTGACCATTGAATGAGCTGGTCTCTACTACAAAAATGTGTATGTTAATATCAGTGTATGTTCCCTGAATATAAAAAAAACTAGATTTTGTGGAAAACTGAGGGCATTTGGCATTTTCTGAGATACTCAAATGACCTTATTTGGCAACAACAATCTTTTCACAGTCAATGTCACTCAGATCACATTTCTGGCCCACTCTGATGTTTGGGTTGGAAAACTGACCTGCTTAACAATGTCTGCATATTTTGGGTTGCATGCATGCTTTTGGATACAAACCACTTTAACCTAGCCTATGAACTAAGGTCATTTAGTGTGCAAAAGTGACACTAAAAACACCACCAAACTGGTTTCACACCCTAAACCACAGGTAAACAAAGAGAACTCTAGCCTAAGGGTGGGTTCTCTACATGTTTGCTTATAATTACATGCTTACATTCACTATCTTAGCAACATCTTGGCAATTTGTCAATTATTTGAGAATTTTTCGCCTTGGAGCAACCAGGGTAATGTGTCTTGGTCAAGGTCACAGTGATGATAGTGTGTGGGGTTTAAACCTACAAGCTCTTATTTTTTTCTAGCCCAGATCATAAAGAACTCAACACAAAACTGCTCATGAATGATAAAAGAATGAATATCTTTCAAATATTTGATGCAACTGTATTTACCCTGTACCTTGTAAGCAAGAATTTGACTGATTCAAAACAAAGACTTGCCCTTAATCCTGGATGCTGCATAAAGCTAGTCAATCAGACCAGAACTGTAGATTTTAGCCAGCGCTGACTATTTTTATGTGCAATATGCATCAGAGGATCAGTGAACGAGGTGTGGGTGGTCTGTGGCTGTGCCTTCAGCGGCTGAGAGAGAAGAACAGGTTCATAGCCTATGGGCTTCTGTGGTCCAACTGAATGCTCTACTTTTTTTCACTCAAGCAGTGAAGCTTGTCATGGCCTTTGAATCAAATTGGGCTTGAGCCTGTTGAATAAACATGAGAGTTACTGTGACTCAGAGCATCCATTAAGAGATCAGCCTGATAAACTGACTATTTAACACACCATTAGCACTGAAACTAGATCTCACAGGGCACAAATGACCCACATTACACAAGCCTAAAGATCTCTTTCAGCCCACGTCTGTTTGTTTTGAGTCCACATCAAAGTCAACTAAATTCACTGTTAGCAGATATTCACATTTGCGTCATTCCGTGTCAAATCAACCAAATTTCGGAAACTTCCACAGCTCAAATTTTTGATTTTATTCATATTTTTTCTGTAGAAACACAAACATAAATATATCGATGAAAGCCAAAATATTAAATGTCACAGATGTATATTAACTCAGTAAGACACTATTTTGTAGAGAGGGGGGTGGGGGGGGGCAAAATTACAATTTTCACCTGAGATTTGGAGCCAATTTACAGGGATGTAAAAATGTCTTTAGAAAGCTGGCATCATTATTTTATTTTTACTCAGAGATTGGTAGGTCTATTAGTAAAATATGTTGACTTTAGCAATCTTTATTTCATTATATGCCAACGGTGGCAGTTCAAAAATGGCAAAAAGCACTTTTTGATTACATCATACCATAACTAACTATATACCAACCACATAAACACTTTAAAACAATAATATAAAATAATTAAAATAAGAAAATTAAAAGAGAGAAAATAAATAATTAAACAAGTCCTGACTAAGCAGAGAGATGTTCTTCATGTTGATTTTATCGGTGGGAGATATGAGGTCAGATCATTGCAGGTCACCTCCTGACAAAACATAAAAGACAAAACTCTCATTATTAGCACTTTTTTGATACACAATGCACTAATGCTTTCTCCAGACTATAGGTTTGACTTAAGTATGTGGAGCAGAGATGGAGTTCCAGACTCTTGTTATCTACAGAGACACCAATGAGGGGGACAGAGTTCCTACTGCAGGAAAACCCAAGAGGAACTCAACCCCAAGGGAAGGACCCTAAATATGTAACATGATAGAGCAAGTCATGAATTTTCCAAACACAAAGATGCCTGGAGAAGATGAGACTTGTGCTCCACTGCTCCAATGACATACTGTGAGCAAAAGCCACTAGTCAGAACCACCAGGCAGATAATCGATCAGGCCGACCCCGGTGTTCACCACTTGAGAGTAGGGCTGGGTATCGTTCAAAAATTTTCGATACCGATACCGATACCTTGAGTTCGATACCGGTTCCTGAACGATACTTTTTTCGATACCAATTTTATGAAATCAGTTTTAACAAGATTACATTATCTCAAAAAAACTTTGGTTTTATTTTTCAGCTTGTTGACATTTATACAGACTCAAAGCCTCATCTCCTGAGACACTGCACAAAGGAACAAAATATATCCAACACAATAAATCAGTGCAAATAATTTTAATAAAGCTCAAATAGTTTTCAGTTTACAAATCTGTTAGGCTACGTTTACACTAGTGCATGTTTGTTTTAAAACGCATAGCTCAGACAGAATCATCATTTCTATTTATTTATTCTAGGTTGTTAAAGACTTCAAGAAATTGAAAATCTTTATCCACTTTCATAAGTGGGTGTTTTATTTTATTTTCTTTCACCATATGTTTTATTGTTATTAAATTCTGTGTTGTAGTATGTCTAATTATTTGAATGCATAAAAACTACTTAGTTTATTCAAATTTATTCTTAAAATAGCCTTATGAAATGTTTTATTTCTGTTCTGTATCTGGTTTTCAAATGAAGGCATAAAATATTAATTTAATTTATCTTTTAAATTATTGAAAATCAAACTTTATTTATTTATTTTGGCAAACAAAATTTTACTATTAAAATTAAAACATGGAAGAAATGTTGTGTGATCATTACATTAAAAAAAATAAAGTTTTAATAATTTTAGTAGTAGCCTAGTAGTAGCATTATGTACACTCTGCTGAACAATATTAATATATTTCTGCCGCCGTGTCTTCCAAGTTAAACTGAACTTTTATTTTGACGGGTTGCCATGAATACATTTACAGTTCTGTGTGTATATGATATGACGCTATTTTTACTCAAATCAAATGGTAAAATGCTCATGGAGTGACTCTCAGAGCAGTTCTGGAGATGTTGTTCATGTGTTTATGTCCTCATTTAGACGGCAGACGCTGAAATGACCGCGAGCGTCACGCGCGCTTCAGTCTGTGTGTAGTAAACGAAACCACGGGATATAGAGAGCAGACTGCTCCGTACGCTTTCGACTCGCTCTCGCGGATGTCAAACACCGATCGATCTGCGCCGCGTCGCTTCTAGTCGAACACACCTAGTGCTGCAGGCTTATTGCCTCACTGACGCTGACGAGGTTAACCCCTTAGGTATCGAAATTTGGTACCGAACGACAAGACGTTTTTCGATACTCTGTGGTATCGAGGCAATTCGGTCGGTTCCTAAAAAGTATCGAACTCGATACCCAGCCCTACTTGAGAGTAAAAACAGCTCAGGAGCTTCTGTGTCAAACCTCTCAATTTTATCCAAGCGGTGAGAGATTGAAAATACACCAGGGAGAGGGCCACTCTAATTTTGGAGTGCCTGAGAGTTTTGGAAATGTAATACACTTGAGCTAATTATAAAGCGTATAGGAAGAGCAGAAATCGGTCTCCAGTGTTATAGATTTGAAGTTCAATGGTGTTGCAAATGAGTGCAATACTAAGATACTTGTTTTATGCAATCAAGAGACGGATGCAGAGATGACTGTTTAATTGCATCAGTGCATAATCAAGTGCAAAACCACAGGGCAACAAGTTCAAGTGTAAGTTTGAGATTAAAACAAATCAAGACCAGTTAAGAACCATCTTTTAGCACACAGCATCCCATCCAAAAGCCAATATATGCTGGCCTGTTTTATCACTATTAAAGGATTCAATCACAGGAAATCAAATACATTTGAGTGCTTGCAGCAGCCAATAAAGTGTCTTTATAATAGTAAATCATTGGATCTTTACCTCTAGTCACTGACTTCCTCATTGCATTGCCTGACTTGCTCTCTCGCTCAAACAGACAGCCCAGCTCACAACTACTGCTGTTGCTTTTGGCAGTTAAACTCAAACCAAAGCTTTAATGCTCACCAGGGTGAAAGTTAAACAAACAATTCAAGCACAATGTTCCAGGACACATATTTTCCATGAGCCAATATGATTTTTCACATAAAAATACAACCGTCAACAATGAAACATAAAAACATCATAATTCTGACTTTTTGGCTTAATGGCTTTAACGCGCTAGAATAGTCCATAAGAACATTGCCTTCTGTCATAAAATGCAATAGCACAGCACTAACCATTAACATAAAATCCATTTGCCATTGATTCAGCTTCACTCACAATATCCATGTCCACGAGCTATGATAATAAAAGCCCATTAAGTAAAACCAGAAGCTGCATTACTCTTTAGGATAAAGAGATTTCACATACTCTTGAAGAGGGGTGGGCGGTATGATGGGTGATGGAAACACGCCTGGTAGAGATTAGAGCTGCAACTAATGATTATTTAAAAAAAATAATAAAAAATACACAACCCTCAAAAGTTTGTGATCGGTAAGACTTCTGTATGTTTTTTAAAAGAAGTCTCTTACACACAACAAAGCTGCAATTATTAGTAAAACAGCAATATTGTGAAATGTTTTACAATTTAAAATAAAATATAATTTTCTATTTAAATATATTATAAAATGTAATTTATTCCTGTGATGCAACGCTGAATTTTCAGCATCATTACTCCAGTCTTCAGTGTCACATGATCCTTCAGAAATCATTCTATAATGCCAATGTGCTGCTGAAGAAATATTTATTTTTATTACCAATGTTTGTGATAATGTTTGTTTGTAAAAACATTTGTGCTGCTTAATATATTTGTGGAACACGATACATTTTTTTTCAGGATTCTTTGAACAGAAAATTTAATAACACAAGAATTTATTTGAAATAAAAAATCTTTTGTAACAATATAAAAGTCTTTATTGTCATTAATTTAATGTATCATTGCTAAATAATTGCATTATATATATATATATATATATATATATATAAACACAAGAATTTATTTGAAATAGAAAATCTTCTCTAAATTTTGCCGACTCCAAACCTTTCAATGGTAATGTATATTAAATAACAAAAAATGTATCAATTCAAATGCTAAACAATTTAGGTGTCACATCATACTGTACATTACAGTGTTTTTTTCTGCTGAAGATTGCATTTAGCAGTGTTATTAAATTTTTCATGCGCTTAAAGACTAACTTTAAGGGAGCGCCAGATGATGGCAAAGGTAATCTAAAAATACGGCAAATATAAGAGGAATCAAAAAAACAATTATTAATGTGAAAATACGGATGCGCCTAAACCAGATAAAAAGTGGGATAACTTGTTATTAAGCAATTTAAACTGTTTCGCTAACTACATCTAAAATAAAAACGCCTCCACCCCGTCAACCGCATGTCCTCTCTCCAAAACACTGCCTTCCAAAGAATACATGAGAAGAAGTAGGGACTTGTTATCTCATGAAAAATAATTAATTATATGTGACCCTGGACCACAAAACCAGTCTTCATTACCACGAGTATATTTTGTAGCAATAGCCAAAAATACATTGTATGGGTCAAAATGATCAATTTTTCTTTTATGCCAAAAATCATTAGGATATTAAGTAAAGATCATGTTCCATGAAGATATTTGTACATTTCCTACTGTAAATTTATCAAAATGTAATTTTTGATAAGTAATATGCATTGCTAAGAACTTCATTTGGACAACTTTAAAGGTGATTTTCTCAGTATTTTGATCTTTTTGCACCCTCAGATTACAGATTGTCAAATAGTTGTATCTCAATTTCAAAAAATTCACCCTTATGACTGGTTTTGTGATCCAGGGTCACATATTAAAATGAAAAATAAAATGTGCTTAACTGCCCAAAATATGAGTAACCTGACATAACTCTCTGCTGACGTCTGACCTCAGTCCCTCAGCTAACCATTAAATAAAGCTTCCGGTTTGGCTGTAAATTAGCTAGGTTGCCCGTAAAATGAATAACATTTGAAAGGATTAAAAGAAAACAGCAGCTGTATGTGATCCGGCTTGATTTAATAAGAGGGCCACCAAAAATGGCTGCTGGACAAATGCTCGAATACATTATGATTCCTCTCAGAAATTAACCATACAGAGTCAGGGAACAAAACACAACACAATAGGATCATTGTTGGGCCCATTCATTTCTAAATCAGCAAAGCCTGGACCAAATGAGGCCAGATCCATAATTAAACTGAGTTAAGATTCTGCACTGAATCCACTGTGTCCTTTAATAATGGAAAACCATGGGGACACCCAGAAGAATTAACTCAAACCTGAACAGTTAGAACTCTAAGCAAACATTAAAACCATTTGGCACAGACGCCCAGAACATAAAAGCATGAAGGAAATGCGCTGCTCTGGAAAAACATACCAGAAACGTAGATACAATGATGCCAACTAAAAAGGTACAGATTTAAGCTCCACCCATTTTGGGGAGAGGGCAACCAACTATGCATGGCATGAATCCCAAGAGCTGACCCTGCTAAAACCTTTTTCTAAGCAAACGGTTGATGAAAAGGGCATAAAGTCTGTTTACAGTTGTGTACAACTTTATATGCTGGTGTGCATGTGTGGTTTTAGTCCAACCCAGTTTCCACATTCTAGTGAAATAAAAGTATGTCTTACCCTCAAGACCCTTCAATTTTATGATGTATCAACTGAAGAAAAACCTGAGTGAGAAACAACATCCTCTTGTCCTTAAAGTGGGATTTGTCTGGACAAAAATACTTACATAATCAAGCATGCTCTTAATCCACACACTGCCCGCACTTCCAATCTCTTTTCAGCTATGTTTCTTGAGGAAATGGTTCTATTCTGAGAATCCTGACCGGAATATCCCAAAGGAAACAACCCTGTGACCTTGCTGCATATGTCCAAGTCCAGTATCAAAGCACTGAATGTGCGAGAAGTTTACTGGCACCGGAATATAATGCTGTCACGCTGTGGAGCGGCACCAACACAACAGTACAGCATTCCTGTAAAACTGTTATTATCACTGAGTATTGTAAGCAAATTATGTAACACAGATGGTGCAAAAAAGGACTTTGAAAGAGGTCACAGCGAGGCCAAATAAGCTGACAATAAACATAATGTTATAAAAAAAAAAGATTAGATGTGATCTGTGACAACATATCATCCCAGGTACATTTATTCATGGAGTGATAACCACAACACAAGTGGCTGTTCATGTCACTTTAATATCTAGATGAAAAGAAATGTCATAAAATGTAATGAACTGAAGACAGTGTAAAAGACTGTAATAAATTTAAAATAGACTGTATTGAGGTCACATTAAAGGGTGTACATTTTGAAAACAAACGATAAGCTCCAAATGTAACCAGAATACTCACTCAAATATCGGTAAACACATCTAACTATATCAGTGATATCACTCAAAAATGACATTTATGTCATCATTTTCTCACCCTCAAGCCGTTTGAAACATACACTTTTTTTTCCAGAGGAACACAAAAGGAGACGTTTAGTAGAGTGCCCAAGCTGCTCTTTTCCACTAAATTAAAGTGAAAGGGCACTGGTGATATCATGATATAAACTCAAAATTCTGAGAAAAGTCAGAATTGTAACTGTGAGATAAGCTCGCAATTGTCAGAATTATGACATAAAAAGTCACAATGAACTTTTTTATGTTTTATTCTGTGGCATGTGTGATACAAACTGTAAATTTAGAGCTACAAGAAAAAACGCAAAATTCTGAGTTTGTATCTCACAATTCTGTGTTTATATGTCGCAATTCGGACTTTTTCCCTCTAAATTGCAAGTCTGAATTGTGAGACAAAAAGGTCGCAATTAGCTTTTTTAAATATATTTTTTATCCTGTGGTGAAAACGGGCTTCCATGCCATCCACTTTCACTATATGGAAAAGAGCAGCTTGGACATTATATAAACAGCTGATTGTGTGTCCACCGGAAGAAAGGAAGTCATACAGGTTTTGAAGGACATGAAGGTGAGTAAATAATGACAGAATTCTCATTCTTGAGTAAACTATTCCTTTAATACTTGCATAGTTCTTGTTACCTGGTTTTGGATAAGTGTGCAAAAGAAATTACTTTTGTAGAATAAACAAATGATCTTATTTTACAGCAAACTACTGTACATCTAATGTGAAAATTGTATACTTATCTAACTGCACACAAAAAGGCAGAACAAAAATAGCTAAAAAGCATAAAAGAGATGCCCAAGAACTGTTGGTATACCAGTAAAGACCTTATTTTAATAGTGCTAAGAACTATGTTTTCTGGACACTCATCTCTATTGGCTTACGTTTGTTTGTAAGCAAAACAAACAAGAAACTGTAAGTGACTTCACCCATATAACTTAGTGAGCATATTTGTAATAGCTGCAAAACAAAACATAACCGTTCAAAAACAATCCCTACCCAGCCTGATAAATTGTGGGCAGCAATGAAAACAAAACACCTGATCCTACAGACTCTGGCTATCTTAAAAAAAGAAACAAAAGAACACTCTACCAGATAATCCATGTAATTCCTCGATAGCTTCTTGCTGTTGTCTCCAGAAAACAGAAGTCCTGAGATAAGGCGACTATGAAATGAAGCGCTGCTGTTAATTGAACGCATCCAAAAGTCTCGATTTTTTGACGGCTTTGGCTTTGGATTCCCCGCCTCTCAGATGTGGAAAATAATATATGAATAAAGCGGCTAGCAACGTTAGCTGTGCACTCTTCTTCCTCTGTAAGTCCCACGCAAGATTATGTGACTAAAACAAGTCCAGGTAAAAAAAAAAAAAAAAAAAAAGATTCAGGCTTTTAATACATTCGAAAACATTATAATATATGTATTTTAAGTCGTAATAATTCGGACTAAGATGTATGTACCGCGAATGCAATACAGTTTAATGGTGTGGGCGGAGAGAGGCGCTGTTTGTTGTGTTCGCGAGCCACAGAGGCTCGAGCATCACGACTTCGGCGTGACGTCACTGTCACGCTGAATATTACGTTCATTCATCCAAAGTGGATTGAAATTCCTTCTTGTTTCTTACACCTTTTAAGTGTTTAAACCGATAGCTTATATAAGTAGCTACTCATTCGACGCTTTTAGCGTAATTACTACCTTTGTGCAATATTGATAACTAAGTGTACGTGCTAGTTTTACGAACGTATGAGCGATCACGTGATAGTAGATCCTATCTAAAAGCTGTGAGACTACAGGTCCTTTTACATCACGTGACAAGGAACTAACGGTGCCAGATTTTTGTTTGACGGTGACCTCTACTGGTTAAAGTAATGCATTATTCTTCAAAAAAAATTGACAGAATACCTACAGTGTGTTGTGTAATCTGAGATCATATGTCCATAGAAACGCGTCCTGCTCGTATTGCTATAGTTTCTTTCATAATGCATAACTTTTTGTGTTTACCTTTAAGTATAAAATACACATATGTGTTCAAAAGAAAGAGAAAGTAAAAAGACATACAAATAAATGTTGTTTATGCTAAACCCTTACTTTAAAACATAATAATTATAACTTCTTACAGTGTTTTAACACATTGCATCATGTTTTATTATTATTATTATTATTATTATTATTTATGCATAAAACATTCTGAAGCAACGTTTAACCAGTAGCCTAATACTCATTTGGGTAAAAGGCCATAAAAACAATAAAATTGCAGGGTTACACTTTATATTAACGTGTCCTTGTTACAGTGTAATTATACATTTAAGTACTGAGTGATATTAATTAACTACATGTATGGTTAGAGTTAGGGTTAGGGTTAGGATTTGGCTTAGGGTTACTTGCATGTAATTATGCATAAATTAATTTTATTATAATAGTAAACATGCAACATGTATAACAAGGACACCTTAAAATAAAGTGTTACCAATTACAGTTTTGGCACAAATTAAGTTGAAAGGTTAATTTATAAATAGTTAGTGCATAGTTCTGTTAAAGCGAAATTTAGATGACATGCATTTTGACGAAATATGGATGACATGAAAAGTATTTTTCATGTTTTACTTATCATAGGTAATGTGTCTATTTAAAATTATATTACATTTGGCACAGTGACTTAACTGAATGACAGTTTAGGCCTTTAGCATTTTATAAATTTTTCAGCCAATGAAGTATATTGATAATCTTTTTAATCAACTCATTATATTTTTAACACCTAATCCAGGCTAAGTGAACTATGAAAGACATTTTTTACAAAGTAAAAGAGAAAAAGAGGTTACACTTGAAAATCTTATTTATAACGTATTCAGTTAACAATCATTTTTATATTAAATGTTTAAAAAACATATTAATGAACATTATAATAGTTATAATTAATTACTGATACTGATACTGCTATACTGAGCATTTTTACAAAGTACAAGAGAAAAAGAGGTTACACTTGAAAATAGTTTTATTCAGTATTCAGTTAACAGTCATTATTACATGAAATGTTTTAAAATTGTTTTAAAAATATAAATGAATATTCTAAAAGTTATATTACTGATGAGTATAATTACTGATGATACTGCTATACATAGGCCTACTGTACATTTTATTATGATAAAGTTATTATAAAATGTTACTGAAACGTTGCTTTAACAATAACGTAAAGATTTGAATGATAACATGAAAAAGAGTATGATGTTTACAGTCAGTCATATTGCTCCATGAAGGGGCAATGGGGTTTATTCGTTACCCCAGGCTGATTATTCTGATTGGCTCCACCCTCGATTATTCTGCCCTGGACCGCAGAGCGCATTCAGCGAAGAGAGGCAGGCGTACACAAAACCCACTTTTTCATTACTCTTCTGGGAGGAATTTCAAACTGTTTTCACGGGATAATGTCTTCAAAAGTGTTCGACGTGTTTTGGTAGAAAGCAGAGAGCGTAAATTCCTGAAGAGGCTGATTTAACGGGACGGCGCGGAGAGTGTATTGTAACTTTGTAAACTGAGTTTACAAAGCGTTTCCACACAACTATGGCGCTCAGAGCGAGAGCTTTATACGACTTTATCTCTGAAAATCCCGGCGAGATCTCTGTGACAGAGAATGAACTTCTAACTCTGTGTAGTGAAGAGGTTGTCGATGGTTGGTTGGAGGGCACGAACAGCAGAGGTGAGACGGGACTCTTCCCTGCATCATATGTGGAGATTATAAGGACTGACACATCACTACACGGTAACGGGACGTCCGCTAGTCAGGACTATTACTGCCAAACTAGTCCTCAGAGGAGGGACACCTCAAATGAATCGACACCCACTCATTCTGCTGTTTACCAGGGACATCTTCAGCAACAGCGACACAGTTTTCAGACGAGCCAGGGAAGCGACGAGGACTGGGACGATGATTGGGATGACAGCGTAACGGCGGATGAACACGGAGGAACACCTGAAAAACGCGGGAATGCTCAAGCGGGTTACCCCATGACAAGCACCTCAGCTTCTCGACGTGGTAGTGCGCAGTCCAGAGGCACAGGAACAGTTGGAAAAAATCTCAATAGGTTTTCAACCTTTGTAAAGTCAGGCGGTGAGGCGTTCGTTCTGGGTGAAGCTTCAGGTTTGGTCAGAGATGGAGACAAAATATTTGTGGTTATGGGCCAATACGGTACCGAATGGCAAGAGAACCCGTATCCATTCACTTGCACTATCGACGATCCTACAAAACAGACCAAATTCAAAGGCATGAAGAGCTATATGTCCTACGGACTCACGCCTAGTCATACTCAAAGCCAGGTGAATAGGAGATACAAGCACTTTGACTGGCTTTATGCGCGACTTGTAGAAAAATTCCCTGTCATTTCGGTTCCTCACTTGCCCGAAAAACAAGCCACGGGTCGATTTGAAGAGGATTTCATTTCAAAGAGGAGAAAGGGTTTAATATGGTGGATGAATCACATGACAAGTCATCCTATTTTATCTAAGTGTGACGTTTTCCAGCATTTTCTTACCTGCAGCAGCAATGACGAAAAAGCTTGGAAGCAAGGCAAGCGAAAGGCCGAGAAGGACGACTTAGTCGGTGCTAACTTCTTCCTCACTATCTGTCCTCCAGCTTTACCGCTTGACTTACAAGAGGTGGAAAGCAATGTAGATGGTTTCAAAACGTTCACCAAAAAAATGGACGAAAACATCATTCAGCTCAACGTCACTATTAACGAATTTGCCAGAAAGCAGATCACTGGTTTTAAAAAGGAATATCAGAGAGTTGGACAGGCTTTCAGACTTCTAAGTCAGGCCTTTGAATTCGACCAGCAAGTATATTCAGCACCATTTAACAAGGCCATGGCACACACTGGAGAAGTCTACGAGACCATTGGGGATTACTTTGCAGAGCAGCCCCGTCAGGACTTGGAGCCAATTTCCGATCTTTTAGCGATTTACCAGGGCCATCTTGCAAACTTTCCAGACATTATCCATGTTCAGAAAGGTTTGCTGTTTTTCTCATGTGTTTGCTCAAACACCACTTGTCAGAATGGCATGCCATAAAATGTGGATATAGGTCAGTAGGTCAGTAGTTTATGTGCATGCCATAAGCTTAAAGAATTGATGCACTATCCAGTCAACCCACTATGCATCAAGTTACTATTTAAGTGGAAACCTAAATCAGAATCATAAACTATTTCATGAACCTAAAGAAGCATACTGAAATGGATGGATGGCATTCTAGAAAAGGCAAGCTGCTGATGTATAATGGTTTGCTTTTTAGATTTATTAACTTTTTATACCTAATACCAAATGGCACATAGCAACAGGTTGTAGGCAGTATGTCAAATGACATGTCCTGATTTCTCCCTGGTGTGAGAGAGAGGGAGCGGAGCATATGTGGCCTGCTAGCTCTTGCAGCTTGAGATGTGTGTCGGTATGGTGGATTGATGCCAACCCTGTTGTAATTCCCACATCCCTTTAGTGGGGGAAGTGTATACTTCTGACTAATCAGTTTTTCCTTTACTGTGACATGAAATTGACTGATGTCATTCTTTTCTGTAGAATCATTTCTCTGGGTTTATATGACGCAAATAGTTAATGTGGTTTGTATGAGAAATTGCTTGTCTACATAAAACAACTGATGCTGGGAAAGCTTTTGTGTTGAAGGCTCTAATCCTAAGCTTAGGGCCCCAGCACAGGGTAGCTGTGAACGCTTACACTACATTTTAACACACAGACATAATTATTCTGATGCCTTGGATGTAGAAACACAACTTTTAACTAAACATTTGATTTACTGTATGTGATTGTCTTCTTACAGTCGATGTGAAACTACATTCACAACTTATTTTACTTCCGTAATCAGAAATATCCCAGGGTGAAACAGGATATTTGGTGAGAAAAAAAAAATGTAGGCCGGGATATTTTTTCCATCTGGAATTGATTGGCTCATGAAAAGTAGGCGGTACATATCAGAATGGAGGGGTGAAAAGCAAAGAGGTATTGGTGAAGAAATATTGTTTCGGAGGCAGAGCAAGTTATCACATTTTGATACATTTATTTATCTGGAATACTAATGCACTGATGAATCATGTGCAATAAGACCAGGAATGTGAAATTAGAACGTTGATAAGAGTTAATTTCAAGATGACTTACAGTGCACAGGGAATACTGATTTCTCCTTGAGAAATTCCAAAGAGAGCTTGCAATTTAATGTGTTCAAAATGGAAAGCTCTCAAAGAGTGCATGTGCGTATTTTTGCAGTTATTGCGTGTTGTTGTATAACTAAACCATTGCTTTCCTTGTTTTTTCCTTTTCTGTTCACTTTTGTCTTTCTCAAGGAGCCCTAACTAAGGCCAAGGAGAGCCAGAAACACGGGGAGGAAAAAGATGGCATTGCAGGTGGAGGCATCAACGACCGCTGCAACATCATCTCCTGCGCTACGCTAGCTGAGATCCAGCACTTTCATCGCATACGTGTGCGTGACTTCAAGGCACAGATGCAGCATTTCTTACAGCAGCAGATCAGCTTCTTTCAGAAAATCACAGGCAAGTTGGAGGAAGCCTTGGACATGTATGATCAGGCTTAGGACGTTACATTCCCACACTGTTGTGACAGAACTGAAATAAAACAAACAAGCAGCCTTTTTATTATAGATTCATGAAAATACATTTACTGTCTTGTAGGAGTGTTTGGGGTGACTTTGAGAACAAAAATGATAAAAACGTGTGCCAGAAAATGACAATGGTCATTCAAATGTAGAATACTATATAATCTGATTATACATAACAGTCATAATTGATTGAGTTGAAACACTTGAAACATAACCACAATTTTAAGTTTACATTTTAATTGGCTTAGTAGTTGCAGTCGATATAAACAAAATAGATTACTTATAATTGTGTGCCTGTACTGATACGATTCTATCAATGGACTCATTCCATGGACTTGGACCTGTGGTGATGTTAATTAAGAGTAGATTCAAAGGCATTTGTGTCTTTTGAACTGTCCTCTGATTCCAATGAATTTGAATTTAGATATAAAGATGCATTATGCATTTGAATGTCTTATTGTGTCGGTCTGTCAAGTGTGGTTGTTTATGATCCTTGTCAGTCTCTGCAAGTTATACTTTTAATAACCTTTATCTAATCTGCTCTGAGGGAGAGGCCTGTGTCTGTTTCACATTAAGAGGTTGCAAGAGAAAGACGAGACACAGTTTCTCAGCCCTGGAGGAGAAGTGCAAAGGAACAATGACCTAGAAAACATGGGCTGAACCCTCTTTATCTAGAGGACATTCCAGACGAGGCAGAGAGGATCACTCACGGTACTAGTTTACCAGCACTTTCATTATTCAGTTCATACTTTTTCTTCCATGTTACAGCATAAGTATTTTGGTTAGTTTAACTACAGAAAATGAGAGCTTAGTGGATATATTTTAAGAGCTCAAGACCTTTAACAGCTGTATGAACAAGAAAAATTGAAGTGAAACCTTAAAAATGGAACTGTGGTTCTCAAACTCTGGACCACTGGTGGTCCGTGAAAGATTCCCAGTGGTCTGCCAGTTGTTATTGGCTGGTTTACCAAAACAGAACTAAATTTAAATATGTATTTGACAAAAAGCACAAACATTGAAATAATCAACTCATAACAATTAATTATGAGTAATACAACAATCAACTGAATTCATAACAAATTGTTTCTGTTGTCTCACTTTGATAGTATAACTATGCTACAGGTCGATGTAAGTAAATGTTTGTTCCAAATTATTCACTTGTGTAAATTCAGTAACAGTAGTGGTCTAGTTCATTTCAAAGAGGAACAAAAACAAACTGGTGAAAAGGATTACCAATTAGAGCCCTGCATGAGATTTTAGGGGTAGATTGTTAGGGGTTTCGCAATTTTTGTTTTACATAAGAATAAAAGCAGAAAAATAATCGACCATCAAGAAAGAGTAGCATGCTCAGGCCTCAGAGCTCAATCAAATGACTTCTTGAAGGAGATTGTACCATTATTAGTTTCTGTGCTTACTAGGGAGAAAACCCAGAGCAGTCAATCTCTCACTGTGTTTGAATTATTTATCAGAGCTAAAGTTAGGCTTCTCTTTCCACACACTCGGGTCTTTAATCATGAAGAATTTATTCCCACACACTGATCACTAACAAGCTCACACATATTGCGCATAAAACAATGCTAAGAAGAAAAAGGACTACACTGTTCGGTTGTGTTTTCATGAACCACTGTTTTATCAGTATTTTATGGTATATTATTTATCAGTAATGAAATTCATAACTACATATATATGAATACTAACATATACTAATATGTTATATACTACAGTATATGAATCATGAATATTCCTTTGTTAGAGTTCCAATCTGTCCAAAGAATTATAGAAAAAGCATACGTTTATTATAATTTCATATATGTCATGTAATGACAATCATTTTTACATTAATGCATCTAACTCAGATATACGTTCTCTGTCACACAGACATAAATACACATATTTAAACATTCATAAATCTGTAACCCATAGTAAATTATAAGTATTACAAGAGAACAAACACAGATTGTCCTATTTTATTTCAAAAGAATATAAAATTATTAAAAAGAAATGTGGGTCTGAAGCATATTCATCATTGAATCAAACTAGGCATTATGGAGTGTTTGAATTATTCATCTTCTTTCAATTGCAACGCATTTCTGATGTCTATCCAGCTAATGCCATCTTGCTAGGAATTGTGGTGCAATATTTCTGAGGGTGGTTTTGTTTTTGTGGTCAGCGTAATATTTTAAATTTAGACACTTATTTAAAATGCACCTATGAGTCGTTTCAGTTCTCTCTTCAATTTCATTACATTCTCACAGATTTCAGACTGTCTAAAGCAAATGTGACCATATAAATAAACATAAGGCATTAGGGTACAGCATAAAGCTATAGTGTTTTTTTTAATTATTTAGAGATAAAATGTGAAAGAAAATTTAAGTTTAGTTATCTTGTAGAAGCAGTAGTTTTTGCACAACAACATAAACTGAACAATAAATCTTTACCTTAATAAAATAAAATACTGACCTATATCAGTATTTTATAAAACCAGGAGCACTGGATGTAAATGCTTGTGGTGTTTGCCCTCTAAAATGTGGCAAAGGACCTACATTTATGATAAGATTCAGTTCAGACTGTATTCAGTGAATGAAATTAAACATCGTTCATTCGTTCAATCCGCAGCATACTATATGAGAAATGTGCAAAAACCCATTGTTTGTCATTGAGGGTTAATACCCTCCATGGTGTACCTGTGTACCTTATCTACCCATAAAGGGTGCATATTCATACCTTAAGGCGCTAATAATTTTAGAGAAGGTACAAAAGTGTACCTTTAAGGGTTCTGCCCCAGTGACAAGCTAAAGGTACAATTTTTGCATATTTTTTCTGACAATGTATACTGGAAAATGTACATGCAAAAGATTCTGACCCTGTAATAAGATTTGGTGGCCATCTGTGTTTTGTAAAAAACAACAATAAAAAAAAACTATCAAAACCACAAAAACATCTAAGCTGTGGCAGGACAAAACTGAAACAATAGGACTAACATCAAAAAATGAATGTTAAAATTATAGTTATTTGGCGATTTTTCCCTTGATACTAAGCCAAGAGACCTTGAGTCTGCAAGGTTAAAAACCAAATGCCAGCAATAGTATAATTAGATATTTAAGTTTCTCAATGTATGGTATGAAATTTAGAAGCTTAATTTCTTCTGCCAGCAGTGCTAAGATTTGGCTCCGATGATGGTCATGCACAATGATAGTTCACAAAATTGGTTCAAGCAACATCTGGATGTGATAAAAAGAGTTGAGTCAAACCCAGTATTGGTTTTTTTTAAGGGGTGATGTTGCTGGTGAACATTGCTGGGCAGAATCAGGGTTAAGTTGACTCCATGTGCAAAGGAGAAATGGAGACATGGCTTGTTCAATTGCTGGCACCAAGGCTGCATCATGTACTTCCTGTAAAATGGGACTATCAGGGCAACTCGGAGTGAGGGGGGTTACTATAACCGAAGGAACAGTGAGACTTCTCTCAGGCTGACCCAGATACGGGCCTCTGGCTAAAATATCTTCACCAGGGTTCCCCGTCAGATCCTGTATCATTGCCGGGTGGGCCCGCTTTTCCCTGCGGTGCCGGAAGACAAGTATGAGAACCACAAGAATAATAATCAAGAGGAGGCAGGCCAGAAGTGGCAGGATGATGAGCAGGGGATCAGACGCAGGTCTCGGTAATGACTCCATCCTCACTATAGTACTTTTCGGGGAGGGGTCCAACTTGCCCATCGTGGTACGGGGCACATGAGGAACCGTGGATCTGCTTCGTGTGTGGTTCCCCCCACGGGTTCGAGGTTTCAGCTTTGAAGCTGTCCTGTGTGGTCTTATTGATGGATCTATGTGAGATGGAGGATACATAGCGTTCGTTGTTCTGTTCAAAGTCGGCAACTTGGTCGGCTCTGAAAACATATGCTTCCCTGTAATGGGGTCATAAGGTAATACAAGGTACACAAATTCGCCCATGGCAGGCTGGACATTGGCTGCCTTCAAAAGGAAAACAAATGAGTCATTAAGTGGATGGACTGCTGTGAAGTTGTACCTGGCCCCTGTTGTGTTGCCATAAATGGCATGGAAGTTGATGTTTTCCTCAATAGCCACTCTGCCTTGTTCCACATCCCTGAACGAGAAGGACTCCACTGAGTGAGAGGCTCCTCCAAGGTCAAATGTGACTTTGACTAGCTTTCCATGTTTCGGCGGTTCAAGGATTTCAAAGATGGGATCGCTAGCACTAACAGACGCCAATTCTGTTGCATCCAGGACATCCTTTCGTAGCTTCACAGGGATGCCATCTGGGATCCTGACATGCTCTCCAAGGTGGATCAGTGGCTTGACTGTGATGTTGACCACCTGGTTGGTCAGGTTTCTCTCAGATGTGAAGACCGTGAACTCAAAGTAGTCTCGAGGGGATGACAGGTCACTCATGTTATAAAATACTCTGCCGGTGTGCAGGTCCTCTTGGTCAAAGTGTGTGACCGGTTCTTCCATAACCATGACACTTCCATGCGTTGGTTGGCTTGTAACTAAATACTTAATGGATGCATCCTTCTCATTGGTCACTGCGGCCAGGTTCTCAAATGTCAGAGTCACTGTGGTCTGGCCTTGCAGCAGAGTCAGTCCAGTGTTGTTGACCACACTGATGGTGATATTCTCTACCTCTACACTGAAGAGCTTGTAGAGTGGTCTGTGGAATCCATCAGTGATACTGAAGTAGATGACCCCTGATGAGAATTCCCCTTTTTGCACAAAGTGCACCCTTCCTTGATTTACATCTGCCTGGGTGAAGGTGCTGACAGACTTATTGAGCTGACCCTCCAAAGCAAGGAAGCCATTTTTGGGCTTGCTGATTACAGTATAATAAAGCTCCTCAGGTGGAGTATCTTGGTCCTCCACATAAAGGTTCTCAGGGTCCAAGGTCACGGTGTCCCCTTTGACCACTTTGAGTCGAGGGGATCCTGTCTTCAGCACAGGAGGCCGGTCATTAACAGGGGTCACAGTAATGTTAAATATTTCAGATACTATATAATCTGCATTCTGAGGTTGTTGAGCAGGCTTTCCTTTGGGAATTAGCCAAACGTCAAAGGTGAAGTTATCATGAGTGGTCTCTGAGTCGTCATGTACGTATATGATTCCATGCTTATGGAGGTTGAATTGAGAGAACTTTGGTCTTTCATGTGTCATGTTCTTTTCACCTACAACAATTGTACCATGGTGGGGTGGAGAGGTGATTTCGTACCAGACCTCATAGAAATTACGTTCCGTTTCATCTAATTTTCCCAAAACGTTTGAGGCATCCAATTTTGATTTATCAATGAGAACACTACTACCCTCAGCGACAACAGCACCTAAATAACAAATATGAATGTTAGTGTTGTTAGCGTAAAGGTAATCATATTAATTTTTTTCATTTGTTTTTTTAAATAAACATAACCAGAAGTCAGAAATCATTACCAGTATTTGTTAAGAGTGCACTCCTATGCTCCAGGCCCGTATTTTCATAAGAGATGTGGATATTAAAGGTGTGAGCTTGGAGGGATGCTGGGGGGCATGACGCAGTGAAGGTGAAGGAATCTGTAGCGGCCCATGCAACATGTTTAGTCTGTGCGTACAGCACAGCACGTTCTTTCACCTACAATAACAGAAGTCATTTTACTTATTTATAAATTAGAATGATCATATCCACCTTTTTCCTGAGTAACTGATGAGAGGCGTTATGATGGATTCTAACTTCCGTTTGAGTGCTCTCATATTGCGGTCTCCATGGAAATCCATGTTAAAATGGGGTAAAAAAAGATCAACTGAATGAATTTAACTGAAACTTTTTCAATATAATTAAATGTAAAAATGTGCACAGGGTTAAAAAATATTTGCTCTAATCATTTTGTGGACAAAATCCCCCGAACTTCGCCCCGATTGGGAGCTGTATGTAAGATATTTGTGCTCATGTGTTTTCAATGCAGTTAATCACGGGTCGCTTCATGTGTCGCTTCAACTGCACAAAGACGGACATTGAGACACTGTAAAGTGAAGAAACTATTGTGCCATGTGCTTTTTAAAACCATTTTCATAGGTTTGATGTTATATTATCAGCTCAGAAAATATGTTAATTTGTTAATATGTTAATTTGAGTTGGGTGAGACTTCCAGGTTCAGGGAAAAGGTGGATAAATGTTATTTAATATCACATTTTAAAAATAAATCAGTATATTCTAGCATTTCCTTTATGTGGTTGGCTCGGATAACATGCAAGAGAGTGAAGTTTACATCTAAAATTCTTACTACCAAAACAAAAATTGTGATGACAAAAAAAATTAACTTAACTTGGGCTGGTGATGACAATGACAGCAGTTAAGTTCTTGGCCATACAGATACACCACGATACAATTTCTGTCCAAACAACTTCATGTTATGCTCAAATAATGTTACATGAAATTGTAGCATCCTTGAAATCAAATATATCTTCAAAAAAATCTATGCTGAATGACATCTGTGGTAGAGCATTTAAAATGTCAGACGTTAACAAAATACACTAGATCAAAAGTAGTTTGTTTTTGTCTTAGCAATGCACCAATTCTGCACCAATTCCTCTCTGGAATTGAAAAACACTTCCATGTGAACATTCTTTTGAAAAAAAGTGCACATTTTAACATCAGCCAACTAAACTCAGATGCAAATTTCATAAATACCATGTTTTGGGTGAAAGATGAGATTTCTTCTGTGGAATTTTCATCTGGTTTCCACATCAGGCTGCCAAATCTTGGAGATGAGGTCACAGTGTATGTGATGGTGCGATTGCCATAAATATCATCAAAGTCATTTGTGATTATCAGCAGCTCATCTTCAGTAATTAACTTTGAAGACCCTGTAGAAGGATACAGGAAATACATCCTTTACATCACACAGACAATTGCACGATTACTGTTTCAATGACTAGGCTAGTCTGAGTTTCACTTTTCACAATCCAGTCCTGCTGCTGCAGTCTGCTACAATATCTTGTTCTTTTGCTACCCTATTGCTTCATTTCAATGGCACCCTTACTAACTCTTTTCTACTAAACATTGTATAATATTAACAGCAGTACAAAATAGCACTTGAGTTTTACTTGAAGAAAGCGACAAAAAAGAAGTCCTGACTTTTTCTTCAAAGCACTGTAAAATCAAACCTGGAAAAACTCTGAGCTCTTGATTTTTCTCTAAGCTGATGACCAGAGATTGGGCTGCAACACTGAATATTTGCCTTGGAGCAAAGTTCACCCCATCATTGACTTGAAAGTGAAATCCTCCTGAAAGGGCACCTGTCAAAACATAAATACCACAAACCTACTGAGAGATCAAGGAAAATGGGTTATCAAATCTTATGGGCACTTTATAATGTAAACTAACCACTATGTACAAACACCAGCTGGCCATGACTGATATGCTCTTGGGTGAAGTTCAGAACAGGCCTGGAGGGGGCGCTCTTCAGGGCTAGATGCCCATTACTTGGTGGAGTGATGATGAATTCTAGGCTCTCAGGAGCAGAATCTGGATCCTCAGAACTGAGGTCTTCAGTGGTTATCTCTGTCACAGAACCTTCCCACACCTAATGAAAGAAACATGATGCTGTCAGTTCTGGTCCTGTTTTGTCAGATGAGGTTTAACATTATTCAGTAGACACTATTTTTTTTTTACACCAGAAGCTATTTCAGAATGTGTTTACTGAGCCTCCTGCTGGTGAAAGAGGGCATCTAAAATCTAGGCCTCCACACAGTTTAAGCTGGTTTTTACCAGTGTTTTTTTTTCTCATGATGAAAATGGAAAAAGAATACGTGCCAAACTTATATTAGATGAACGAACCTCTATTTTAGTACTAGTGCACAAATTTGTTGGGTCTGTGGGAAGAAGATGAAATGTGTCATTTGAAAAATCCAGGTTGGAGTCATGTGTTACTTTTTTGGTGTGTTTTTGTTTTATGTTTGTTTTATATAACTTACAATTTGATTTCACAAATACTACATTTAAGCAAAATACACATTAGTTTAAAGGAAAAACCTCACCTTGAGAATCCTGTTGACAGTTACAATTGGAGGTTCATCATTTATAGGTGTTATATTGACATAAACCACGAAAGGCAAGCTTTGCTTCCGGATATCTGTATTATTGGCCACCACCGTGAAATTATCAGCCACAGTCTCAGTTCCATCATGGACATAGAATATGAATCCCTGTTCAGCCTGTGGCAAAAAAAAAGTATACAGTTCTTATTATAAAAACTACTAGTGAATACATTACTAGTGAATATTATTTAATAATGATCATATATACTTAATTCATTTAGTAATATAAACTGTGTTAAATGTATTTCCTTGTTTAACCTTTGTTGTCTGGGAGTAAAGAAGAACAAAGTAAACAAGTGAAGAGCAGAACTCACTTGAGCCCTTGTGAAAGACGGAATGGGAACACCAGGGATCCTTGAGTGTTCAATTCGTCCATGATGAGGCCCTTCGGTTACAAGATAGAAGATCTGGAGTCCATGAAAGTGTCGGTTGGCAACTTTGATGATGTCCTGAGTGAGAGCTTTAGAAGAACCCTCTATCAGGGTCATATTGGACACCTCTAGTGGGATGTGCGAGGGGATAATATCCACTACAACTACAAGGTCACGGATTGTTAGAACGCCATTGGTTACATCAAGTGAGAAGGAGTCATTAACATATCCATGCTCTGTTTGAACATACTGAACATGCCCTTCATTGATATCACCCTGTGAAAAGCTTTGGATGGGATTCTCCTGACTGCCACGGTAGTGATCTTCCTCAAGCATAGATATCCGTAGAAAACCGTAAGTGGGTACCACCTTCACAGTATACACAATCTCAAAAGGTTTGTTATCCTCATGAACAACCTGGAACACACCACATAAGTACATCAAATAGATAATAGTCTACATTTCACAACAAAGTATTCTGAAAGATGATCTTAATAAAGCAGAACTAACCTGGAGAACTTCCTTGTTGATTTTGACAGGCTTTCCTTCTTCCACTACAATTGGGTTATTGTGGATGACTCTTGGAGGCTTCTGATGACTCTCAAGGTACACCTTAACTGGCACACTTACATCCAAACGGAGGCCTTTAACCTTGCTGGTGAAGTTAAAAAAGTCCTCCAGTATTTCACTGTCATCATGATGATACATTACATGACCCATCTTCAAGTCATGTTGTGTGAAAGTATCTGCTTTTTTACCATTGCAGTAAAGAGTTCCATGGCTCGGTGGTAGAAAAACCTCAAAGATCACTTCTTCATCATGCCTGA
Source organism: Tor tambroides (assembly GCA_021397915.2). Taxonomy (NCBI): domain Eukaryota; kingdom Metazoa; phylum Chordata; class Actinopteri; order Cypriniformes; family Cyprinidae; genus Tor; species Tor tambroides. The sequence continues at coordinate 12,695 of JAFVLL020018565.1, read as the reverse complement.
CATCCATATTAGTGGAGATACTGAAATTAGCAACTCCTAAACTGGCCGTCTGGCCTTTCTGGACCAAAAGACCCGTGTTGTTTGCCACCTTAATGAATGGATCATGGGCTGACACTTCAAGTAGTGTTGATGTGTAGTGCTTCCCATCAGATATGAAGAGGACAAAGCGGCCATAACTCACCCCTTTGTGAATGAACAGCACTCTCTTCTCTTCTAAATCCTTCTGATGGAATTGATAAAGCTTTTGTGTGGTGTCATTTACCAGGACCAGCTCACCCATAGGGATCTTTCGTCTGGTATAAAGCAGATCTTTGTCATCAAAGTCTGTGTCAGCATCATGATAGCACATGTCTTCCAAAGTAAGCAACCGCTGGCTGTCACGCACCACATGGAAAACTTTATCCACAACACGGATGGGTTTCTGATCATTAACCAGCTGGATGGAAATATTAAATGTACCTTCTGTGCCTTGGGTCTTATTTTTCAGAGAGCCAAACGAGGCCAGGAATGTAAATGAATCATGGGTGGTTTCACTATCATCATGGACATACAAGATCCGTTCCTCTGAAATGTCCTGATTGGTGAACTCTATTATGCTGTCACTGTTGGCGGAGGAATTAGAGAGGTTTATTCTCTTCAGTATCCCATGTTTAGGGCTGCTGGTGACAGTGTAGTGTACAGCTCTAGAGCTGGGTGTCTCTGAGAAAAGCATTGCCTTACTAATGACCTTGCTCTCCCCTTCCAATAGAGAAAGTCCATGATTTCTTAAAATTATGTTATGAATATCTGCTTTGATACTGATTCTGAACTCATGAATCCCTGACAGGGCAAATTTTGAGAATACTTGAAAGTGAAACATGTCCCTTGTATCATCATGCGGCCTTTCTAAGAGCTCATATTGCAATTTGTGATTAGTAATGTCATGTTGGCTGAAAGTTGAATTCTTTTTTAAGATCTTATTATTGAGAAGAAGATGTCCTTTCCTTGGTAATGTTAGTAAACGAATGTGAAGGTCAATTTCCAAAATTCGTGCACCCTTGGTAATAACATGAAATTGCTGAGGGGTCAAAGTGACTTTCTGTTCACCATCTATCTCTACCTTATTTCTGGTGATTCTATAACGAATCCAGCGTACTCTAATCAAAAACAACAACTCGTCCGTAATGACTGAGCCGACGGTGACTTTGCATTTGAAATTATCAGTAATATTACTTTGTTGTGTCCCATGGAAGGTGCTGAGATATCGAAGACGCTCCTTTTCCAGAAGTTTTTGTGTAAATGTGCTTGTTTGCTTCCACTGCCCACTTGAATGCAGCCTTTGCAGCTCACCGTAGACTGGTGGCACTGTGACGTCATATCGAATGTCCACTGCTTGTTTAGGGACATTGACTTGCACAGCAAGATGGTTGTTGCTAATAAATGTTGCTTCACCTTGGGTTACCTCTACTCCGGTGTTATTGGCAACCTTGTGTTCTAGGGGAACAGCAATGATCCTGAGTACCACTGTGTTGCTTACCTTGTCCCCATCACTCATCCTAATAGCCATTCTGGCGTTCTTGACACCTTTATGGACATAACTCACTTTACCCTGCTCTAGATCGCTTAGGGAAAATGAGGTAACTGCTCTGCCCGGTTGTTCCTCAAGCTCTAGAAACCCGGAACCAGCATTCAGGTTTCCAAGGACTGAGAACATCAGGTCTGTGGAGTTAGTGTCAGGGTCGATGACCCTGAGGACGTCTGTGCTCAAACGACGTCTTGAATGCTCCAGCAGAATGAAGAGACTGCCTTCAGGAAGGCTAAGTTCAGGAGCATCATTGACGGGTGTGATGCTGATGTTAAATCTGTGCAGACGGTTGCCTTTGAGATAGCTAGGCACTTCCTTTTTGCTGTTGGTGAAGATGGAAAACATAAAAAAGTCCAGCAGGTCCTCAGATCCTCCATGGACATACATGACCCTTCCATGCCAGAGATCCAGAATACTGAAGGTGTTCTCACCCAGATCAGGGTCAACATCCAGCCGGAGTTGCCCATGGACCGGCTGCTCTTCAACACGAAACATAATCTGCGACTGACGGATCCCAAGTTTACGGAACTCTAGGTTAATCTTAATGTGTTTAGACTCAAGTGGTGCCCGTCCGCCTTCAAGAACCTCCAAATCCTTGAGTAAAAGGAAATTTCTCTTGTCCATCTCAGGTAGGGCATCTGTGGTATTTTCAGAATCTATGGTAATAACTGATGGACTTGTGGCAGTGGGTCCAAGCTGTTTTTGTAGTTCACAACCAACAGAAATATCCTTGGTGACCAATGCTTTTGGAAGGCCCATCCTTTGGTAATTGACTCTGATATTTCTAAGACAGCCTTTAAACGACCCTCCTCCTTTACGCTTTCCTATCATAGAGAGCAATCCATTCTTGCGGACTTCGGTGTAAGTGCTGACATCGACCCCACCTAGGAACAGAGGTCCAGTAAACTGTAACGCACTGGCATTTATTCCAAAGCTAGAATTGTGCATCTCCAAACCCAAAGTAAACTGAAGATTCAAAGGAGACAAATAGAGCTGCAAAATGTGCCATGCCCCATCATTGACGACCATCAGGGAACGCAATGCTGTCTTGGTTACACCTATTTTAATGACAGAAACAAGGTGACCCTTTTGGATCTCCAGGGCAAAATAGTTACCGTGGCCTGCAGAGCTGTATAAAAGGATCCCCTCTGAATGTGCTGTATGCAGTTCACATTCAAATACACCTTCTTGGGGTACGTCCCATGTTGGTAGGGACATGTATGCTTTGGAACTGAAAAAACTTATTGAATCGTTGACAGTGGCTGAAAACTGTGGGCTGCAACCAAGCGACACTTCATGAATCATTTTGTATCCAGAGTAAGGCCTAAGGGAGGAAAGGAGGTTATGCTCATTGAACAGAACTTCATCCAAACATCCCCGAAAACCAAAAGGAGTTTCATTTGCTGAGAGGTACGATTTTTCCAGATTTCCAACACCACCAACAAAAAGTCCATCCTGGACATCCAGTTCAAAGTCAGGTCCTGGCAAATTAGCAGATGTTATAGAGTTTTTGTCCACAGTCAGTGTGATGTTGTCATTATCATGTTGAAGTTCTACTGTATGCCAAGTCAGATCATTCAAGGGGAAACCCTTTTCGGAACGAACAGTCCGTACCCCAGATCCAAGCTGAATCCGCACCTGACAGAGATGTACAGAAGATCTTTATAGTAATGTAGGAAAAAAGCTCATTACTCCCAGCATTGCTAAGAAAATCATACTACATTAACTGCAAACAACAGAGTCGCCATGTCAGTATTCCTCAGCATGAAAAGACTTGTCAGTACAGTGATGTATGTGGAGGTTTAGACTAAGAACAGACCTTTTCTGTCTGGAAGCAACAAGAAATCACTTGCCTTTTGTTTTTGCCCGTGGGCAAAATATATCTGTGTTGAGTGTCTACCTTATTACAAGTCAGATTAATGTATAAGTTAAGCTCAGTAATATGAATCCTACTTTGTAAGATTCCACCATACTGTAGTTTAGCTGATTCATTTGAACTGATCGACATATGCAATATTTCACTATGCAATCTTAGCCTTTTACAGCAGTTGCAAAACTGCAATGATCTCAGACAATGATTGTACTGTATTTTTATGCCAAAATAATCTTTCTGTTTTTGCCTCATCACTGAAATAATACGGTCTCTGTTGTAGAAAATGTATATATAAGAAACATTCATGAATAATATGCAATTAAAAGTTACAAAACATTAAAAAAGCATGTTACAATAAAGGCTATACCGATATAGAGTGCTGTATATGAACTCTTCTTTTTAGGAAAATCATTGAAATGTAATGCATTTAATTAATCACCTGTACTCTGCCAGATTGCAGCCCCACCCAGAGGAAATCCGTCTCCCCAGCTGCCAAGAACAACAGGCCACTGGGTCCAGAGGTTCGAAACCGTACATGGAACGATGTCTGACTAGACAATTCAACTGCTTTCAAATGCACAAACCCATCTCCGTAGAAAGAAGCTGCAAAATAATTTGTACCAGAATTATTAACTTTTTTTTTTTTTGGACAGAAACATAGCCCCAGTTGATGCACATGTTTTATAATAATATGGTTAAAACAGCATATACATAAACATGACACATTTTCCACATTTTGCAGTTTACAACAGTAAGGGCAAATGACACATTCCTTAAAACAAAGAGCTAGAGGGCAATATGTCCTGCTGTTTAAGAAATACAACTCACACATTTAAATTACTTAATTTCATCCCCTTAAAAACAAGCTTTTGTCTCTCCTCATAAGTGTATCGACTATTTTTACATACTGTATGTATCTGAGTTAGATGCTGCTATTGCCCCCACTAAATTAAGAGTTTTTATTGGTCTGAACAGCTCTGTGACAGCTGCTGCTCTGTGCCTAATGCAGTTTAGACTAAGTGCTGTTGTGTCTGCAACCCTCTAATGCTTTATCAGAATTCAATTAATGCATTTTAATGTGCTGAATGCCTTTTAGGAGCACAGTAGTACTGCTTAATTTCTAGCGCACTGTGTCAAAGGAGTCAATAGGGATTAGCACAGTGACTGGCAATGAACTTGCTTTTCAAAATGATAACCACACCGAGTTAGTAGGCTAGGGCAGGGAATTTTAAATAATTATATTGCTCAAATTTGATTATTCAACCTGTGAGGGACAGACTGTAAAAGTATGTCCACGTTACTGTATAAACTAGTCATGCAACACAGTGGCAGCAAACATAAACACCTATTCAATAAACAGAGTTTATGACATCCATCGTAATGCTTGGACACTGGGTTAAAGAAACATCACATTAATGTTTACATAACTATAAAATATTTTTTTCCCAAATAAAATATTTATAACTTCAATACAGAAGAATTGCACATTTAAGTCATGAACACTGGGGATCATATTTTTAAACGCTTAAAGCAACATTATCTCATCTTTCTAGCAAGATGTTTTTAAAAATGGATTGAATTGCAGATTACTGTCTCTATCTGTTTTTGGACTGGGGGAGGTCGCTTCCATTCATGCTGCAAGTAAACAAAATGAACTTGGACAGATCGGATTATATCTAATCCCATATCAGACATGTGCAGAAGTGACTTTGTACAGTGAGGTATTAATTACTTACTCCTTACATGTCATTATCTAAAAATGTGCTGTTTATATTTTCTGTAGTTTACATAAATAATAATCGTTCCATTTTAGCAGAATTCTTGAAGCCAATATGAAATTCTACTGATTAAACTTGAGATCTATTAACTACTGAAAATAAAATTATTTGACATGATAATGTTTTAGTCTCAAATAAAAGTATAAACTCATTATATTATATTATTATATTACTAATTTCGTGGTCTGCTGACACTCACCTCCGAAAGCCTTTCCACCAGTCAAACAGAGCAGCACGAACACGCACCACAAAAACTTTTGCTCAAAGGAAATGTGAGTCAACATGTTTCATAGCTCTTCAGATCAATTTAAATGTCTTATTGATATAATATTCCCCAATGTACATCCATTGTGCGACCTTAAATCATTGTTAACTTTAAATCACTGTACCTGCAAATCTGTCGTCTAAACAACGTCACGGGCGTGTGACGAGTTACCCCGCCCATTCATGCATATTCATAACGCTCACGCCATAATTAGAGAGGAAAATACAAGAGTCTCAGAAATTGCCCAGCCTCTTCATTCATATTATTCAGTATGCTTATACTTTATCTAGTAGCAGTAATGAAAGCTGGTGAAATCTTAAAGCTGCAGAATCTGTTGTGTCTCGTTTTTGTCATCCTTATTGATCTAGGATAGCTTGAATACGCACTGTGGAAAACAATAATCATAATGTTAAAGCCATGTTTTTCTAAAATATTTTGTCATTCTTTTTTTTTTCTTTTTTTTACTTGTTTATTTGCATATTTTAGAAATATAGCATACATTAAAATTCTCAGCATTTATAATCATTATAAATATAAAAAATAAGTAGAAATATTTGTATATGAATAGTATTATATATCATATTAATAAAAACAGAAGTATATTACAAAATAGATATCAATTCAACATCTGCGTTTACTGAAGTGTTTGTTTTTACAATGACTACTAGGGGGCGCAATCACACTTCATAAAGTGTTAAAACTTCACTTACCCTTAACAGTTTTTTTCAGTGAGTGTAAAGCTAATATCGCTTCCTTAGGACACGTGTCTTCATCAAGATAATAATTAAGTATGAATTTTCTTAATCCCTTTGAAACAACACCTTTAAACACATATCATAACTAAGGTAACTAAGGTTAGAATCTCCCCCTCATATATACCAGTGTGAGTAAAGTATTTGCCCAAAAATAAGTAGGCTTAATTGACATATTGTTACCTTTATATTTTTCTTTTCTTTTTAATCATATAAAAACATACACAATACATATACAGTAATTCCACTGTATTTAAATATCGTATCACTCAGTACCTTGGTATATTAAAGTACCTTGGTGGTATTACCTGATACCATCACAGTTTTGTTTTTGTAAGGGAAGTCAAACAGCAAATACAGACTGTGTATCTGACAAAGGCAATGAGCCCCAAATGAACCCAGCCATAAGTAGAGATGCCAAGAAAAGCAAATGTTAGGTAACACATTTAAAAAAAAAGAAAAAAAAAGATGAATTTATTAAAGGATCATTTTCTTCCACATTTAACTATCTGGGGCAAAATTCCCCTCAACCCCTGTTCATTTCTGACTCACATCCAACTGCTGTCAAAAATGACTCCCTATTGTCTGGTTAAACTGTGTACCCCACTGTCTTTTAATATGGGGTTCCATCTGCCTTGTTCTTTCACATGAAAAAACATAAAAGTCCTGTTATTTCAGCTGCACTACTGAATCATCTTAACACTCTTATAAATAGCGTTCAGGGAAAACATGTTTGTTATTGCCAAAGCTTTAAAAACCTGTTGTTTTTGAGTGCCAGTGAAGTGGCTGGGATCCAAATGAAGGGGAAGAGAACATAGCTAGGTCAGCTCTGGGGCAGTGTGGAGAAACTGTTGACTGATTCACTTCATTTTGAATGTCCATAATTGTTCCAAACGAACACAAGCCAGGCCTGTATCCTGTGATATAGAGCAGCGTGTTCTGGGCCATGTGCTTACTGCCATTAATTTGGCTGCAGTGGGTGGAGATCAACTGCTACATCAGGAAAGACTTATGGATCTTTTTGACCAATGTAAATATGTCTTCAGCGAAGCATGTTCTTAAAGAAATAGTTCACACAAAATTGAAAATTAGCTGACAATTGACTCACCCTCAGACTATCCAAGATGTAGATGAGTTTGTTTCTTAATAGGAGCAGGATTTGGAGAAATGTAGCATTACATCACTTGCTCACCAGTGGATCCTCTGCAGTGAATGGGTGCCATCAGAATGAGAGTCCAAGCTGATAAAAACATCACAATAATCCACAAGTTATCCACACCAATCCAGTCCATCAGTTAGCGTCTTTTGAAGGGAAAAGTTTAATGTTTGTAAGAAACAAATCCAGATCAAGCATTGTTTACAAGCAAAAATGATGGATTATGGACTCATATTTCATCCAGAAGTGACAGTTTAAACATCTTAATGATGGATTTGTTTCTAACAGACACGCAGCTTTTCACTTCACAACATGTTAATTGATGGACCAGAGTGGTATGGATTACTTGTGGATTATTGTGATGTTTTATCAGATGTTTGGATTCTCATTCTGACGGCACCCATTCACTGCAGAGGACTTCTACATTTATGCTACATTTCTCCAAATCTGTTCTGATGAATAAATAAACTCATCTACATCTTGGATGGCCTGAGGGTGAGTAAATTTTTATTTTTGGGCGAACTGTTCCTTTAACTACACAAGTTTTACATTTAACAAACTATTTGGTCAGTTAATGTAATGGGACCTGAATATTTCAACTAAGTAACGCTAAGTTTTAAGAGCAAATAGAGTTGTTTCAAACACATTACTGACCCTGAAATGGTTGCATAACGAAAAAGAAGGGTACATTTTTTTCCCCCCAAAAGGCCTACTTTTTCAGAGATTACCAAATATGCAATGTCCCTGAGACTGCTCCAAAACCCACAAGTTTTGAATTGACAGATCAGTGTCGGCCTCCAAACACTCTTAATGATTCCAATATGCAGTGGATGGAAAAAGCCTGCTCTGGACCGAGTAACTGGGCTACATGCATACTTTATTCATGGATCATGGTGTAGGCTGACACCAGATTGCATAACAATCCACTTTTTTGGAGCTCTGACTGCCATGAGACAGGCCGTATCCGGAGTGTACGTAGACAGCAGGCCTCTGGAATAAGTCTGGGATTGGGCAATGGCAAAACAATTGAAACCAGACAGCAACGCTCCTGCTAATACTGATATGTTCTCTTTGATGTACATTTAAAGAGGAATTTCAACCATTTATAAACACAGACTTATCGCTTAGCATTTGGTTTCCCTGAAGCTGTGGTGTCCTATAATTACACATTTAAATTCCTTAATATTACCACAAGATGCATTTACTTAGCAATATGGAAAATTAATAACATGACATTGGCTGATTAGTAACATTTAAGTAAAAATACAGAAATACAAGCTTGAGTTCAGTAAGTTATATATATGCAAAAATATATGTATCTGAAATAAATGCTGTTCTTTTTAACTTGAATGATTTCTGAATGATCATGTGACACTGACCAGACCAGAGTAATGATGTTCAGCAATTCAGTCTTTAAATCACAGGAATAAATTGCATTTTAAAATATATTAAAATAGAAAACAGTTATTTAAAATTCTAATATTGTTTCACAATTACTGTTTTTACTGTATTTTTGATCAAATAAATGCAGCCTTGGCCAGCATTAAACGATTACTGACCCCACACCTTGGAACAGTTGGCACAAGTGTTCAGCATGTTGGGTTTATATAGAAAAAGGGCTTCATAATGCCCTTGAAATGTATTTAGTATTGCAGACTTGCTGTCTGCAACCCTATCAGAACAGAGCTGCGATCTATTTTTGAGAACCACTGCCCTAAAACATTTAGCAATGGCATGTGTACAAACACAAACAAACATGTAAACACAATCTGGTTGATATTCTAGATTGCATTCAAATTCAATCAACGTGGATCTGCATGCCTGCAAGACACTGCAGATGAAGGCTCCATACTATTAGTTGCGAGGCCTCAGTGCTCAGGGGAATTCCTCTGACATCTGATCTTCTCAATCTAGACGCCTGATGGAGGGAAGGGCCAGCTGGTGGCCCTGAAACACTGCTCGGGATGAACAACTACATTGTGCATCCATTATACACATATAATGGAGAAAGAGAAGCACTCACTTGTGAGACAGGGCAACAGCAAAAATGTTAAAATGAATAGTTTTGACCTATTTCATACATGTAGGCTATATATGTGTGTGTCAATTCCTATTTAACCAGGATAACAACATTAGCGGAGAGATTGGATATTTAGTGGTATGGAATATCAAACAAATCTCTGTTTTTGTGTTTTTTCATTTGCTGTCATGTGAGTGAATGGATATGTCTGTGATTGAGAAGGGAAAAGCTGATCTCTGTGCTGATACTAAAGGGATCTGATGTAAAGGAGATTAATGAAAGCCCCCATTTGTCTATTTCCATACCCGCCCACTAGGTGAGTCTCCCCCCAACAGAAGCTAGTGGAGGATTACAAGTTTAAATCCCAGGGGCAGAGACAATTACACTGTTTAGACCGAAAGAGACACACAAGATGGAGGCAATAACAGGTTTTAAAGCCTGAGGCGTATTTATGGTGCTGAAGCACTATTACCATTGCTATTATTATTGTAAGTATTAAACTTTACATCTGTACATCATTTGTCCCAGCTTGCAACAGGAGAAGTGGGCTCCTACTTCCCAAAGATATACAGATTTACACTTACATTAGGGTATATCCATATCTAGTGACCAGAATTTTATGGAGATTTGGGAAGGTAGGCTGTTTTGTCCTGTACACAAGCACTTAGTAATGCCCAAACACTCTAGCAACCACTTAGTAAACACTCAGAAAACAATAACAATTCCCTATCAATTACTCTGAACTCCCTAGCAACACCTTAGTGACCTAAAAGACCCTACTAATACTAGCAACGGACTAACAACCACTCAGAACTCCCTAGCAACACCTTAGTGACCCAAAAGACCCTGCTAACTACTAGCAACACTTTAGTGAACCAAAAGACCCTAACTACAAGTAACAGACTAACAACCACTCAGAACTCCCTAGCAACACCTTAGTGAACCAAAAGACCCTGCTAATTACTAGTAAAAGACTAACAATCACCCAGAACTCCCTAGCAACACCTTAGTGATCCAAAAGACCCTGCCAACTACTAGCAACACCTTAGTGAAACAAAAGACCCTGCTAACTACTAGTAAAAGACTAACAACCACTCAGAACTCCCTAGCAACACCTTAGTGACCCAAAAGACCCTGCTAACTACTAGCAACACTTTAGTGAACCAAAAGACCCTGACTACAAGTGACAGACTAACAACCACTCAGAACTCCCTAGCAACACCTTAGTGACTCAAAAGACCCTGCCAACTACTAGCAACAGACTAATGACCACTCAGAATTCCCTAGCAACACCTTAGTGACCCAAAAGACCCTACTAACTACTAGCAACACCTTAGTGACTCAAAAGACCCTGCTAACTACTAGCAACAGACTAACACCCACTCAGAACTCCCTAGCAACACCTTAGTGACTCAAAAGACCCTGCTAACTACTAGCAACAGACTAACACCCACTCAGAACTCCCTGGCAACACCTTAGTGACCCAAAAGACCCTACTAACTACTAGCAACACCTAACACTGTGTCTACACTGGACGCAAGCACGACAAAATACTATAGAACTCATTATAATCAGTGATGCTGTCTACACTGGAAGCAGCGTGGCATGGTGCGACAAATCCCCGACAGTAAACTGCTGCCGCGTTCTATTTATGACGTGCTGACACAAATTTCACATGATTTTCAACGGTCGCTTTGTCGCATTCAGTGTAGACAGACTTTAGCTGTTGCGGTGCGACGCGACAACTGTCGCGTCCGGTGTAGACACGGTGTTAGTGAACCAAAAGACCCTGCTAACTACTAGTAACAGACTAACAACTACTCAGAACTCCCGAACAACACCTTAGCCACCCAGAAGACCCTACTAACTACAAGCAACACCTTAGTGATCCAAAGGACCTTGCTAACTACTAGCAACAGACTAACAACCACTCAGCTCCCTAGCAACATCTTAGTGACCCAAAAGACCCTACTATCTAGCAGTAGACTAACAACCACTCAGAGCTCCCTAGCAACACCTTAGTCAACCACCCTAGCAACCATCCAGAACACATTAGCAAAACTCTACAAACCAACTTGCAACATCCTAACTGCTAAGTAATACCCTAGCAACCACCTACAGCATCCTAGCAACACAAGTGAAATTGCAACAAATCAGCGCACCCTAGCAACCACCAAGAACACCTTATTAAAAGGCTACAAACTAATAACATTCTAACTGGAATGCCCTAGCAACCACCTAAAACATCCTAGCAACACTAGTGAACTTACAATTAAACAGAACACTCTAGAAACACTCCAAGAACATCCTACTAGCAACACAAGTGCTCTTGAAATGAACCAAAAAAAAAACCTACCAAGCACATAGCAACACCCTAGCAACCACCCAGAACACCTCAGCAAAAACACCAGTGACAATTTCTTCAAAAGTTGTACAAATCTTCCTAGGTTTTAAGGTTATTTAGAGCACTATCTATTTATTGGTCTGGACATTTAAGGAACCTGAGGAAGGTTCACCTTAACAGAACTAACCATACAGCTCAACTCACAAACCCTAAACAGAACAAACTGCTGAACCTAAGTAACAGAATTGTGTAGACAGGGAAACATGTTCATCCCAAACACCACATATTATAGAATGCTAACAATTATAAATGATTTACTGATATTATAAGCAGTTTATCCCAGCTGAGAGGATGTGGAGGGATATTTAGTGAGCATAATCTCTGCTGTGCTGATTTTGGACAAAGACACACAGCAAAACAGTCTGTCTGGAACACTGAGCAAGAGATGATCCAAGCTCTTTATCTCACTAAATGTGTGTGTATGTGTGTGTGTGAGCCTTTTGTCATCCAAAATCAGGTCATTCACTGATTGATGCCCGAGGTCTTCCTAGATCGAGAACCAGGCAGACTTTACTGCAGCAGAAAACAGAAAGGGAAGATAGGAAGGGAGTGTCTGACAACCGTACGGGAACAAATGCCATATTATGATAACCACCACCTGGAAACCGCACTTCCTGAAACCCGTTCAACATCCTTTTTTCTAGAAAGTTTGCAATCAAACCTTTTTAACCGTGACTAGTATTATCTTGCATTAAATACTCCAGTTGATATCTATGAATGTCCAGCGTTTGTGTTTTCTTTGTGTGTTTTCCGTGAAGCCCTATATGAGCGGCTAAGACAATAGAGGTCTGCCACAGCTGTGTTTACCACTTTGGCCCCATTTCCACCTCTCAAGGCGGGCTGCTTTTAACAAGCCTTTTCAAAAACATACAGAGGCCCTAAC
>JAFVLL020018564.1:0-27926 GCA_021397915.2 Tor tambroides | reverse complement strand
ATAAGACCTCAGGAGAGTCTGAAACTCCTACCTGCTCTACAGACCTGACCTTCACACACACACACACACACACACACACACACACACACACATAAACATTAAAACCACTGGCCACACAGGTTTAGTTAGACCCATGAGGGCATTTTAACACAATGTTGATGTGTGTCCATGTACTGTAGGGCCTTTTCGCTGCCGGATATCAAGGTTAATTGTGATGATAGAGCAACGCTAAAACATTAAACTCACACTGGCTCACAGGACCGGAACATTTTAATGTCTTTTGAATGATTTGTTATATACTGGTTAATGCATAACTGGATTGGATAGCTACATCGGATGGTCATTGCGAACGTTACTGTACATTTAATTCCAGGTTCAGCACTCAAATTAATAGACCAATTTGTACCAAAAGGACCAAGATTTCTAGGTAAATGTATGCCTGGTTTGGAGAATAAAAACACACACTTCACAAATCAGCTCTTATATAAAGTATTTTAATAAAGAAGAACATTTAAGTGTTTTTTTGTTAAGCGTATTCATTAGCTCACTTACATTAGTCACCTAAAAAGTAACTAAAATGTGTGAGTGCTTCAATGATGGGGTTTGGAGTAGAAAGAGAAAGAAAGAGACAGAAATCAGGACTAATTATTCATAAAAAAAAATAACAGCAGTGCATTTAATTGTTGTATATATTCATAAATGCAATGCAAATACACAGTATGTATATGTATATAAAAAATATAAATTTGTGATGGATGAAAGAATGTCAGATAGATAGATAGATAGATAGATAGATAGATAGATAGACAGACAGACAGATAGATGGATGTAAAGTAGTGAAGAATTTCAAGCACATTCAGTCAATGGACGGAATGATAGCTAGAATGACAATGATGGATGGATGGATGGAACAATAGATTGATAGCAAGTAAAATAGAGCAATGATGGTTGAAAGGATGGAACGATAGACAGACAGATGTTGTGGAAAATGCAACAAAGGATTTAATAAACAGCCCTCAATCAAGATCTTTTGACAGAATTTCATTAAGTAAGGTGACATACAGCATCTGCAAACATGGGAAAACCTATCTCCTCTGATAGGAAAATGATTAAAATGCCTTAAAATTCAAGTATTTGCCATATTTTGTGTAAATATATCTCTAAACTTAACATATAATCCTCCTGGGAGCAATACACCGAGATGATTTTCCGCAGGGATAGAAAAAGCACTGCATAAAGAGAATGACCCTGTACCACTCCACCCACCCCTTCTGCAAATAAATAAACGAATTGAGAAACACTTGTGCCACAGCTCCTGTGATTTGGATTCACAGATCTGAGTTGTGTTTATTTAATCAGTCTAGAGGAGGACGGCGCTCCAGCTAATGTGTTACCTCAGCAACAGCCACCATCTGGAGTTCCACCCTGTAATTACTGAGACCTGATCTCCAATCCCGATAAGAGTTACACTCCATCAGCCACTGATACACACAGTGTCAAAAACACCTTCCACAAACCCACAGTTCACCCATCACCCACTCAATCTCCTCATCTTTACATCCTCTAATAAGCTCTCAAACATGTACACAGCGGAAATGTTCCTCCTTGAGGAAGCTACTGCTGAATACTATCTTCCACTTTTTGCAAGCAATCCCTCCCTTATCCAAGACATCTACCTTCTCCACTGATGTATTTGTATGTTTTGAAATGGCAGCTCTGTCTGGGGGAAGAAGGTCTTTGCTGAAGAAAATTGGCTGGAGGTGGTGGCGTGTGTGTGTTTGTTTGTGTGTAAAAGAGCAGAAAAGAGTCTGCAATCCTCTGCTATGGCCATCTTACTCGTTTGGGAACAAGAAAAAAAATGAATTTCACACACGCTTGTGCGACTGAAGACAAACCACATACACAAACACATCTGTTTCTCTGTCATGGTGTGGATATTAAACTAAGCTAATGATTTTTCGAGACCCTAATCCTAAACCAAACCTGCGCACAAACATTTTTGCATTTTTACATTTAAATAGATGCTTAGTGCATATATTAAGCATGTTATTTTCCTCAGCCATTATCTGGTTCTCACCATTCAGAAAAAAAAAACTGAAACACACAATTAATTGGAAATTAATTAATCTAGATTATGTTTATTTTTATCTATAAATCATTTCATATATATATATATATATATATATATATATATACACAGTGGGTACGGAAAGTATTCAGACCCCCTTAAATTTTTCACTCTTTGTTATATTGCAGCCATTTGCTAAAATCATTTAAGTTCATTTTTTTTCCTCAATGTACACACAGCACCCCATATTGACAGAAAAACACAGAATTGTTGACATTTTTGCAGATTTATTAAAAATAAAACTGAAATATCACATGGTCCTAAGTATTCAGACCCTTTGCTGTGACACTCATATTTAACCTGGGTGCTGTCCATTTCTTCTGATCATCCTAGATATTCTTACACATTCATTTGAGTCCAGCTGTGTTTGATTATACTGATTGACTTGATTAGAAAGCCACACACCTGTCTATAAGACCTTACAGCTCACAGTGCATGTCAGAGCAAATGAGGAATCAAGGAGGTCAAAGGAATTGCCTGAAGAGCTCAGAGACAGAATTGTGGCAAGGCACAGATCTGGCCAAGGTTACAAAAATTTCTGCTGCACTTAAGGTTCCTAAGAGCACACAGTGGCCTCCATAATCCCTAAATGGAAGACGTTGGGGACGACCAGAACCCTTCAGAGCTGGTCATCTCGGCCAAACTGAGCTACTCGGGGAGAAGAGCCTCGGTGAGAGAGGTAAAGAAGAACCCAAAGATCACTGTGGCTGAGCTCCAGAGATGCAGTCGGGAGATGGGAGAAAGTTGTAGAAAGTCAACCATCACTGCAGCCCTCCACCAGTCGGGGCTTTATGGCAGAGTGGCCCGACGGAAGCCTCTCCTCAGTGCAAGACACATGAAAGCCCGCATGGAGTTTGCTAAGATGGTGAGAAATAAGATTCTCTGGTCTGATGAGACCAAGATAGAACTTTTTGGCCTTAATTCTAAGCGGTATGTGTGGAGAAAACCAGGCAAGGCTCATCACCTGTCCAATACAGTCCCAACAGTGAAGCATGGTGGTGGTAGCATCATGCTGTGGGGGTGTTTTCAGCTGCAGGGACAGGACGACTGGTTGCAATCGAGGGAAAGATGAATGCGGCCAAGTACAGGGATATCCTGGACGAAAACCTTCTCCAGAGTGCTCAGGACCTCAGACTGGGCTGAAGGTTTACCTTCCAACAAGACAATGACCCTAAGCACACAGCTAAAATAACAAAGGAGTGGCTTCACAACAACTCCGAGACCGTTCTTGAATGGCCCAGCCAGAGCCCTGACTTAACCCAATTGGAGCATCTCTGGAGAGACCTAAAAATGGCTGTCCACCAACGTTTACCATCCAACCTGACAGAACTGGAGAGGATCTGCAAGGAGGAATGGCAGAGGATCCCCAACCAGGTGTGAAAAACTTGTTGCATCTTCCCAAAAGACTAAGGGCTGTAATAGATCAAAAGGGTGCTTCTACTAAATACTGAGCAAAGGGTCTGGAATACTTAGGACCATGTGATATTTCAGTTTTTCTTTTTTAATAAATCTGCAAAAATGTCAAACAATTCTGTGTTTTTCAGTCATTGGGTGCTGTGTACACGAGGAAAAAATGAACTTAAATGATTTTAGCAAATGGCTGCAATATAACAAAGAGTGAAAAATTTAAGGGGGTCTGAATACTTTCCGTACCCACTGTATTTATATATATATAATATAAAAATTAGGCTTTATTTAGATAAATATAATACCAGGATATCACAAACTCATACAATCAGACTTAAGTATCTAAGTGTGACTTCTCTACTTCCAAATACAAAGCCGAAGTTTCCTGGTCCCAGAGTGTGTCAGGAATAGGCATTTGTGTTGAAAGCAATGAATGTGATTGTGTTCGTCCCTGTCCTTCCCTCTTTCTCTGCCTTCTTTCATCATTCAGATTACCATCAAGGACTCCTCCTACTGTCCTTAAATCACTCTCTTCAGGCCGTATCTCTCACTCTTGTTCTGTGCCTCTCTTCTCTGATGAACTGCTGGGCTGGACCGACTTCTGATCCACAACTGACCTTACTGTCCAGCTGACAGATAGTCATTTATATCTGCACAGGTTACACACACACACATACATACATACATACACACACACGTACACATTCTTTCCTTTCCTCTTTCCTTCCTGCACTGCTAAAATACAGTGTGACGGCTGTAGAATTTTAGAATTTTGTGACTGCGCAGAATTTTATTTTGTTTTTTATTCACATGAATCATTTGAACAAACTAATTCACTAGAGAGTCATTTCAAACAGCATTCGAGTATGGGCTGTGAAGGACTATTTCATTTCTTGGTTCTACCTCTAACAAGACATCATCTTGATAAATGAACATTGAACTGAATCATGAGTAAATGATTCAACGATTCATTCCTTGAACACAAAGAGACACACATACATACCTAATGAGGTATCAAAAAAGGTCAGCTTTCAAACACTTCTGTGCATCAAAGCAAGAAAACGCGAGTGCCATAAAAGGTATCAGGGCTGAGTGATACCAAAGGATATAGTTTTAGTGTGATTCTATAGACGAATAAGTGACTCCAATCCTGTGTGCTCATGTCTACCAGAAGTGATTTCTCTAAGAGCACAGTGATAGCACCTTCCTATATCTCAAGAGATGAGAACGGCTCTTAATACATCAAACTACAGACCTGAGCTAAAAGAACAAACAAACATAATGCACTCAACAAAAGATGCTCTGCAGCTCTCACTCAACTGGGAGCGCAGAGATACAAGCAAACAGACCGGAAGGGTTCTCTAGAGTACATTTATAAAGCATCAGTCTACTCTAAAAGTCACTGTGAATTGAAATATTGCACACCATATAAGAAAGATGTTTGAAACTACATGAGATAAAAGTTCAAAACCATAATGCAGTACATCATACTAGAGAGATTTTCATTATTTGTGCACTTTTCCCATTAATAATTACACTTAAAACAGGAAGCGATAAGAGAGAATGGGATTTGTAAATGTTGCAAGCCAGATTCGAACTTGAGTACCCTACATGATCACCATAACTCAATATGTCTAAGCACTTGGGCTCTGATGATTACACAATGTTTAAACCTGAGGAAAAGAAAACTGCTAACAACAAATGTCTACAATTGCTATGCTAAAAAACATAGCAAATCAATACAGAATATAAATAAAGACGATTTGCACATCTTTCCTCAGCTGTTGTTTGCTGACCCTTGTTTGCTAATGGTTTAAAATTCCACCTGCTTTCTAAACCTTGACAGATAAAAGACTAAATTGGACTGGAGGGTTTTTGAAAATGATCTTGAACCTAGTGAATGGAAGAGGTCCAGACTGCTGGAGAAAAACACACTGACAATGATACACATACATTCACAATGACAGTGACTAGATATTCTGATATTCTTGTTTGATCTAAGTTTTTCAACGGCTGGTTGTTATATGCATAAATATTATCAGTCAATATCAGAGATTTTTGCAATTATTGGTATCAGATAATGTGATATATTGGTCAATATTGAATTGTTATATGTTTAGATGACCACTGCCTTTATTTAATACTCATTTAAAATCAATCTTTAAAAACACTAAGGATTTAATACCACTATTAAATGGAATATTTTACCATTCTTAAAATTAATATCCATTTTATTAAACTGTACATTACAATCCTAAATCCACTAGAATTTAAAACAACTGATTTCAGTTTTTAATTTTAGATTTTTATATATTTTAGTTTTGGGGGTTTTATTTTTTATTCAGACAAAATAGTATATGACTAAATATCAGCAATTTATCGGTTATCAGGCAAAAACTGGCTCATCGGTACAGTTCATTTTTAATAGAGTCAATTTGGTCACACTTTATTTTAAGGTCCAGTTCTCATTATTATCTAACCCCTAATTACTGCTCATAGTTAGTAAGGTAGTCACTATTCGTAGGATTAAAGATATAGAATATGGCAATGCTTTACAAATACTAATAAACAGCCAAAATGCTAGTAATATGCATGCTAATAAGTAACTAGTTAATAGTGAGAATTGGTCCCTATACTAAAGTTTTACCATCAAATCCTTACTGAAAATGAATGTCTTCAAGTGACAAATGTCTGATTATTTGTCCTGAGGTTTTGCCCACTGTGTCACACCACCACATTGACTGTTAAAAACACAGAGAGCGGCACTAATCGTGGCCCTTACTAGAATATTTTTATCCTGACATTTGACCCCTGCAGTGTAAAAGCTGTAAACAATGTGTAACACCTAATAGCTGGTTTTGAGCTAAAACATACAATCAAAAATGTATGATTCATATCACCTGTTCTCTATCTCTATGGAGTATGTGAAAGACAGCTGTGGGTTCAGATGTGTTCAAATCTACTGCACTTAAAGAAATGACACAAAGCATCTACAGTACCAACACAGCTGTTGTACATATAAACAAAGGGTTGCGTAAAATACACGTGTGGAAATGCATACAAATATACATAAAATAGTTAAATCACAGAGAAAATCTGCACCAGGCAAGTCTAAAAACACTCTTGCATCTCTTCCAGGAAAACAGCAAACCTGAAACATAATTTGTTTAATTGGAATGTGAAAAGAGCGTGAAGACAGTTGCGCAAATTAACAAACAAATTGTTTAACTGCGCATATTAGTTTCCTGGAGGTCACACAAGGTGTGTGTTCAAGTGAATGTGCTTTTTGAGTGTTTTGCCTGAGGTGATTTCTAGAGCTGCCATGGTAAGTTACAGACAGAGCAATGAGACGCTCAAAACTGGTCATTTTGCACCCATGGCTGAGCGAGATGCTTCACTAACGCTGCAGTAACATTGTGACACACAAGATCTATATTGCCACACAGAACAAAAGCTGATAAAATGCCTTCTGTATTTTTCTTTCTTCAATTTCCCCTCAAGGATCGATAAAGTGTGACTGTCTATTCACAAAGCATGAGGCTGGAGCATATATGCATCATAACATAAGCATGATAAATCATTATATGTAAGATTATTAATGGCTGAAAATATGGTCATGCACTCAAAGCTCAATCAATACTGTCCAGATCAATACAGGACAAGGGATGAAGGTAATGAAGAATAAAAAGAGACGTACTGAGGGATGAAGACAGGAAGAATGAGCTGATGGAGATAAATAAGAGATAGCGACATATGAAAAGGAGACAAATACTGAAGAATACAAACTATTTCAGTACTGTGGAAGAAACAGGCCAACTCACTGAAATTCACTGCAGGTGATTAGATCACAAAAAATATATTTTATATTTTGTATGTTTTGAATTTGACTTTCAGAGTTGACATTTTGTATTTTTCTTTTGCCTTTTTAGTTCCATGATCTTTTTTTAAACTCTTCTTCTAAGGTCATGTGACTCTTGATTAATTACCTGTGAGTATAAAGGAGTGTTTGAAATAATTTTTTTATTGTTTGACAAAGAGCCTGTTAGCACAAAACGTTATCTTGTGTGAAGTCCAGGAATAAATCATGTTGCATTTCTGGAGCCTTCTTTGTCGAGCACCCAATTTTGAGCATTTTGTGCTGTTGATGTACATGCTTTGGTTCTGTCTTTGCTAAGTGATTAGATCACTAAATCGCATTTGTAGGTAATCAGAAACACATTTTGGCTAAATATGCATTTGTAACTGCTAATGTAAATCAAACCATGAAAACTAAAATACTCACTAATGTTCTTAAAGGGGACCTATTATGCAAAAATCACTTTTATAAGCTGTGTTGAACACAGTTGTGTGGCTGCAGTGTGTGAAAACAACCAGCCTATAATGTTAAAAATCCACCAACTTATTTTTTAATAAAACCAATAAATCATAAACAGTCTCTCCAAACGAGCTGTTTCAGATTCTCCCTCTGTTGTGCACGTCACTGAGGGGAAAAAGTCCCGGCCATTTGTGACGCTCTCTGCCCTATTAGAATAAACACAGCCCTGAGTGAGAAGCTGCGGTCCGCCATTACTGGGGATATATACAATGTCAGCACCAAAGAGGCTTTACAAGTGTTGTGTTTTAGGATGCACTAATGAACATAGGAGTCGCCATAATCTCCCCGATCTGAGCCGAGGACACTGTGGTTAAATTTCCTTTTCGAAGTAAAATATCCCGGAAAAAATCGGTAACGTCCCCAATATGTTTAGGAATTAATACCAACACTTCGTGCACGATCGTCAGCTCCAGACAAAGTAAGTATCATGCGTTTGTTTTCCAGATTTCTTTCTGAAAGAGCTTCTTGGCACTCTGTAAGGCTAATTGCTAAAGCTATCATTGTCTCTTGTGTGTTTTCACTGATGCTGCCTTCAAGTGCTGCCAGAATGATCGTGAACAGGAATGTGGTAACGTTAGTTAAAAGTTGCATATGAAAGCAATGTGAGTCAATCGCTTGAAGCTGTCGAGCTCATAATCAGAAGTGGGACTTATAAAGTTTGTGATAGCATGAGACCAGCTATGTTGTTATTTTTATCCCGCCGTGCTCCCCGTCTGTGTAATTCATAAACGCAAATTTATTATGCACAGTACAATCAGATGACTGACTTTGAAACCGAGTAGTTTTCTGTAAAGAGAACAGGCTTGTCTTAATAGTGGAATGTTTATTTGCAAAGGTTAGCAATGCTAATGCGGAGCTTGAGCTCTTGAAGCTCCGCCCTCTTCTCCGGGAGCAACAGCTCTCTCGCATTTAAAGCAACATACTCAAAACAGCGCGTTTTGGCTCATGCCCTAAAAGTGGTAATTTTAACAAGCTGTAAAAATTTATCTGTGGGGTATATTGAGCTAAAACTTCACATATACACTTTGGGGACATCAGAGACTTATTTTACATCTTGTAAAAAGGGGTACAATAGATCCCCTTTAAGTTTCGGCTCAGCATTTATGAGGTCAAAAATACCATAAAGAAGTAATACTGTGAAATATTATTGCAATTTAAAAGAACTGTTTTATATTTAATATACTTTAAAATGTGCTTTATTCCTGTAATAAATCATTCTATTTCTTATTATTATCAATATTGAAAACTGACTTGCTGATTAATATTTTAGTAGAAATTCTGGATTTTTTTTTTTTTTTTTTTAGGATTTTTTGATCAAGAGAAGGTTGAAAAGAACAGCTTTTTTTATTTGAACAGCACATTTATATTTGAAATATGAACATCTGTAAAAATGTAAATGCATTCTTGCCAATTTGAAGCACAGTTGCTGAATTAATTTCTTTTAATTTCTTTGTTAATCTTTTAACTTTTTAACAGTAGTGTACATTAATACTTAAATGTTTCACGCAAATTGTTGATGCTGACAAATTTGAGAATGTTAAAAAAGAACTAATGAATGAATGAATAAATAAATAAACAAATAAAATTCAGTCATTGTTGATCACCTCATGTCTTGCCAAACCTACAAGTATATGACTTTTCCTTTTTTACATAAAACACTAAAGTTGAATTTTTAAAGTAAAATTCTTGAGTCAGATTATTTCAATGAATTAGATGATCAAGACGACAAAATCAAAATGATTTGTTATCCTGAGATCAACTTCCTGACTGACTTAATGATCTGAAAAATGGAAAAAATATCTAATTCATTTTGGTCTGTTCCTCACAAAAAGCTAATTATGAATTCAGAGGACTTAGAATATGGATCACAAATCATATGGATCACTTTTTTCATACCTTTATAGTTCTTACTTTTTAAAGCTAGAAAGATTCATTCATTGTATTAGCATTGAAAAAACTGCAGGATGTTATTCAAAATGTTTTGTGTTCCATGGAAAGACAAAAAAAAAAAAAATAAAAAAATCATGAATGCCTGGACCAACACGAGGGAGATAGAATTTTAAATTTTGGGTAAACTTTATCCTTTAACACCAGGTATAAGCAACAATAAATCTCGACTGACCACTTGTGATCGAATCAGCGAGACGGATGTTAATTGCAGGAAAAAACAGGGCCACAGAGACAAAAAAAAGTACTGAGAAAGAGAAGAAAAAAAAAAAAAGAGTTAGCCAGGAATAGAGGGAGTAAAGAGAGGTAGTGAGGAATGGCACGAGAGAAAGAACGAGAAAAGAGAGGTAGTGAGGTATGGAGAGGGAGGAGAGGTGGGTATTGAAGGATGGACGTGTAAAGAGCTGGACATTGAGCAGAAGGCAGAAAATCAATGGTGAATAGCGGCTAAAGTGGAATCTGAACTCTGCCTGAAGTCATAGACTGTGACAGAGGAATGAGCGGAGAGTAAGGAAGCAAGAGAAGGATGGGATGAAGGTAGAAAAAGGCAATATGAGCGCAGACACGGAAAACAAATCCACAGCAGGCAGAGTAGCCACAAGCTAATTAAAATCAGAGGAGCAGGGGAAATCAATCGATTCAGGAGAAAAATCGAGGCTGTAATCAAGAGATTAGCTCAGAAGCCATCAATTTCACAACAACTTGCTAATGATCACTAAAGCAGAGGCATGAAACTGAACATTTAAAAATATATGGAAATACTTTTGAAGATCCAACCCTCAGCAGCTGGGCAACAGCTAACAACGTAATTATATATTTCAAAGTCTCCATTTTAGATATTAGGAATATGTCTGCGTGTATGTATGCATGTATTAAAGCACATTTTTTGACATTTTGACTTTCTCCTATAAAACACAGAAGATAATTTAAAGATGTTTAAATTACTTTTGTCCATTCAATGTAAGTTAAAGTTCAAATCAACATTGAACCAACATTGTATGGACTAAAAATCCAGATCCATTTTTTAAAATACCTTTTTTTGTATTCTACATAAAATGGAAATACATTTCTGTTTTATAGGTTAAAAGGAATAGTTTACTCAATAATGAAAACGTATTTACCCTCAGGCCATCCAAGATGTACTGTAGATGAGTTTGTTTCTTCTTTAGAACACATTTGGAGAAATTTAGCATTACCTCACCTGCTCACCAATGGATCCTCTGCAGTGAATGGGTGCCGTCAGAATAAAAGTTCAAACAGCTGATAAAAACACAGTAATTCACACGATTGCATGCTTGTAATAGAACAAAAAAATCATTAAGGCGTTCTAAATTTAAACCATCACTTCTGGCCAAAATTCCACAGTCCATAATCTACAATGACACTTCTCCAAGGAAAAAAATCCATCCCTCTCACATCAAAATCCACTGACATATTGGTTAAGAACTGTTTTTGCTTATAATCTGTGCTTGATCTATGCATACTGATTCAGACGAGGCAATTTTTTCACTGGAGTAAGCAATGTTATAGATAGAGGACTTATATTTTAGATGGAAGCAATGGTTTAAAGTTAAAAACATTTTACTGATGGATTTGTTTCATACAAGCACAGAGATTTTCACTTAACAGGACATTAACTGATAGACTGGAGTCATGTGGATTGCATGTGGATTATTGTGATGTTTTATCAGCTGTTTGGACTCTAATTCTGACGGGACCCACTCACTGCAGAGGATGCAATGTTGAGCAAATTATGTAATGCTACATTTCACCAAGTTGGTTTCTGATGAAGAAACAAACTCATCTACATCTTGGATGCCCTGAGGGTGAGTAAATTTTCAGGAAATTTTCAACTATTCCCATTTACAGAGAAATGGTGCAGAAAATAAGACTCTTTATGATGCTACTGAAATATACTCTTCTCAAAGGTTCAAAAAAATGTACATGATCGTCAGATTTAGTAACAGTTTAGGTGATACAATTACTAAAAGTTGAAAGGTTATCACTTTTAATACTAAGCAATAAGCTGGCAACTCATTCATAACTGGCAGTATATTTCACAGTGCAGAGAGATGACCTTCTAAAAGGCTAATTAATAAATAATTACTGTTTGCTTTATTATGGCCATATTAATGACACAGCTAACAAAAGCTTGGCCAATATGGGGCACTGATTAAAGAGCAGATGAATAATTGAGACGTTAGCGAACGTAATTAAATATTCACAAGTCTGCACCAAAGCCAAGAGCGTGACTTTCAGGTCTTATTTACATATTTTGTGCTCATGAGCTAATTTTTACTCTCAAATTTCTTTAAAAAATTTTTATAAAGCAGCACAAACAGAGATTCCTCTTCACAGATTTAAACAGTAGACAAACTCCAAAGACCTTATGAAGTCTTTCAAGGTTATGCAGATGCAGAGACTCTTAAATGACTCTCAAATAAAAGAGAATAGGTTCATTATTTATTGCATAATTATACTTTTACTTCCAAATCTTGATTAAAAAATAAAAATATTTTTGATCTATCTGTCCTCTTTGTATCTATTAGTCTTCTTTGTATCTATCTGACCCTCTAGCTTTCTTTTTTTTTCCTATACCATCTACAACCTGAATTCCAGAAATGTTGGGACGTTTTTTAAATTTGAATAAAATTAAAACTTAAAACTAAAATTAAAACTAAAACTAAAAGATTAAACTAAAACTAAAAAATTAAAACTAAAAGAATTTCAAATCACATGAGTGGTTTCTGGAAGTATTCCTGGGCCCATTTAGTAATGTCAATGACAGAATCATGCCGATGAGTGATGCAGTGTTGTTTGAGGGCCCGAAGGCCACGGGCATCCAACAAAGGTCTTCGGCCTTATTCCTCACGCACAGAGATTTCTCCAGTTTCTCTGAATCTTTTGATGTTATGCACTGTAGATGATGAGACGTTGAGGAACATTGTTTTTAAAGTATTCCACAATCTTTTTACGCACTCTTTCACAGATTGAAGAGCCTCTGCCCATCTTTACTTCTGAGAGACTCTGTCTCTCTAAGACATCCTTTTATAGCTAATCATGTTACAGACCTGATGTCAATTGACATAATTAGTTGCTAGGTGTTCTCCCAGCTAAATCTTTTCAAAATTTCTTGCTTTTTCAGCCCTTTGTTGCCCCCGTACCAACTTTTTTGAGACCTGTAGCAGGCATCAAATTTGAAATGAGCTCATTTAGTGGATAAAAGTGTAAAATTTCTCTGTTTAAACATTTGTTATGTTCTCTATGTTCTATTTTGAATAAAATATTGGCTCATGTGATTTGAAAGTCTTTTAGTTTTCATTTTATTCAAATTTAAATAACATTTCCAGAATTCGGGTTGTACTAGCTAAACTAGTGAACTAGCTTTCTTTTTTTTCTATTCTACTTGTTTTCTTTCTTAAAAAAATCCTTGCTACGTATACTGCGTTAGGCTAACTGAGACTTGTCTTACCGCTTGCATATTGTTGCTCTTTTGTTGGTTTTGATTGCTTCTATTGTCCTCATTTGAAAGTTGCTTTGGATAAAAGTGTCTGCTAAATGACTAAATGTAAATGTATGCAAATTAAACCAAAGTTAAATTTAATTACTATTTATTTTTAAATAGATGATCAACACTCAACTTTAAAAAAAAAAATGTATGCAAACATGTAAATTGCACATAATGCAGTTTTTAAATTAACTTATAAATAATAAAATTTCTAGGCTATTTGTTAAAATATATTCAATTACACACTGGCTGTCATAGCATGTTTCATAACAGATTCATTTAAACATACGTTAAATAATTAAGACTAACAGGTTTAGTAAAATGTGAGTATACGGTGTAATATTTCACGAAATGCTCCTCTCTAGACTTCATTTCTCTAGTGAACTAATGAGCTGTGGACACTGATGACTTGCTGAGGTAAATGAAATGCTACGTGACATTTTATTTCCACGCTGTTTTGTTGATGTCTTTCCGCGGTTGAAACACTGATTGAGCAATTACATGAGGCATGAGATGTTCAGTCATATTTATTCGCGTTAAAACTAGTAGTACAGATGAAGGAATGGTCGCGATCACTCGAGCTCCGCTCTGCACAAGTCTGTGGCGCGTCACGGCTCAGACACGGAACCGGAGCTGATTGCGGCCGCTCGAGTCAATGCTTGTGTTGGGTTTATACCAGCACGTTTCTGAAGTGTCCCAGAAGCGGCTCTCCAAGGTGTTTATACAGTGATCTGTCATGCCACATCAAAGACTGTCAAAACGTCATTTATTATTTGAATTTCCTGGAAAAAAAATAAAATACTGTATTCGTTTGGTACACGTGTACCGAACCGAAAGACCCGTACCGAAACGGTTCGGTATGAATACATATACCGTTACACCCCTAAAACAGTCGTGGTCAGAATTATTGGCACCCTTTGTAAATATGATCAAAGGCGGCTGTGAAAATTAATCTGCATTGTTAATCCTTTTGATCTTTTATTTAAAAAGAATAAAAAAATTCACAAAAATCTAACCTTTCATTGGATAACAAGAATTTAAAATGGGGGGAAATATCATTATGAAATAAATGTTTTTCTCTAATACACATTGGCCACAATTAATGGCACCCTTTTATTCAATACTTTTTGAAACCTCCATTTGCCAGTTTAACAGCTCTAAATTTTCTCCTATAATGCCTGATGAGGTTAGAGAACACCTGACAAGAGATCAGAGACCATTCCTTCATCCAGAATCACTCCAGATCCTTCAGATTCACAGCTCCATGACGGTGCTTCTTCTCTTCAGTTCACCTCACTCATTTTCTACAGGGTTCAGGTCAGAGGACTGGAATGGCCATAGCAGAAGCTTGGTGTTGTGCTCAGTGACACATTTTTGTATTGTTTTTGAGGTTTGTGTTTGGATTATTGTATGGTTGGAAGATCCAAACACGGCCCAGTAAAAGATTACTAACAGAGTCAGTCACTTATTGATTTTTTTATCTGTTGGTATTTGATAGAATCCATGATGCCATGTGTCTAAACAAGATGTCCGGGACCTCCGGGACCAGAAATATAGGCCCCCAACATCAAAAATACAGCGGTATATTTCATTGTACACGGGGTACTTTTTATCTCTGTGTTCACCAAACCCATCTTGAGTGTTTGCTGCTAAAAAGCTCATTTTTTAGTTTCATATGACCATAGAAGCCAGTCCTATTTGAAGTTCCAGTCGTGTCTGATAACTGAATACGCTGGAGTTTGTTTTTGGACGAGCTAGGAGAATTTTGAAACCCTCCCAAACAACATGTGGTGATGTAGGGGCTGTTTGACAATTTTTTTTTAAGGTTTTCTGACCCCGAGACTCAACTATTTTCTACAATTCTCCAGCTGTGGTCCTTGGAGAGTCTTTAGTCACTCAAACTCTCCTTCTCACAGTGCATTAGGACGATATAGACACACGTCCTCTTCCAGGCAGTTTCGTAACATTTTCTGTTGATCGGAAATTCTTAATTATTGCCCTGATGGTGGAAATGGGAATTTTCACTGCTCTAGCTCTTTTCTTAAAGCCACTTCACTAATTTGTGAAGTTCAATTATCTTTTGCTGCACATCAAAAATCTATCTTTGGTTTTTCTCATTATGATGGATGATTAAGGGAATTTGGGCTTTGTTGTCCCTCCTATTTATATTTCTGTGCAACAGGAAGCCATGGCTGGGTAATTTCATGTTCATAATCACCCTGGAGTGCTCAAAATTGTGAATATGAATGGGAATATACTTCAGAGATATTTTACTCATAAGAATTTTCAGGGTACCAATAATTATGTCCAGCGTGTATTTAAGAAAAACATTTATTTCATAATGAGATTTTCCCCCATTTTCAAAATTAGCGCGTTAACGCATGCGATTAATTTTTTCTGATTAACGCGTTAAAAATATTTAACGCAATTAACGCAGGGGCGGGGCTAGGGTTGGCCACCCCATTCGCAACTGCTGCCTCTCTCTTTTTTCTTGAAAAGGATTGCGTTTATTTAGATGCAGAACGTCTTTATGACCACATCAAACTGGAGACGTTTCAGACGCGCTCTAACTTCGCCTCCGCGCCAGGCGCGGGTCATTGGCCGCGGAAAGATGCTGTGCTTGTAGTGCGGCTGCTTGCTGTCGTGTATTTGAAAGGCGCGCTACAAACAGTATCTTTCAGCTCGTTATTTAGCGCCTGAGTGCTGGAAAGCAGGTGGCGTGTGCAAGCGTCATGCGCCTGATATAATAATATCATTTCATATCAAACAGCGAAAGAAACTACGTGCATGCAATGTCCTAGTTATGCCGTCAGTTAAGGCATGATGTTACCAAAAAGGCGATTAAAGCTGCCTTAAAGGCATCCAATATGTTATATATGCGTCACATTTAAGAACAATGCAAATGGTTTTAAAAAAGAAACTGTCCTGAGGCACCCCAGCACTGTCTACCTCATCTAAAACACCCGATTCAACTCGATCGCTCATTAGTAAACTTTAAGACCTGAAGTGGGTCAGAAAAAGGTAAAGAGAGTTGCATGTCAGATCCGCGTCACGTTCAGCAGCAGCAGCTTTTAAAGCTATAGCAGACAAATAAGCTAATAACCAGCTGCTGTGATGTCTATTAATCCAAGAACAAAAGAAAAAAAGAGGAAATCAATAACTTTTATAGCTTCAAGGGGTTCATCTATATTTAATTTAGAATGTAGTGTTTGGTAAGTATTCATTTTCTGTATATTTCTGCAGAAGGGCACAGGTAGGTAAATATGTCATTTATTATAATGGGTTCATGTGAAGATTGTTTTAAGTTCACTTAAATTAGAAGTTAAGTCTAATAAATTTTAAAATTGATAGCT
This sequence comes from Tor tambroides, assembly GCA_021397915.2. Classification (NCBI taxonomy): domain Eukaryota; kingdom Metazoa; phylum Chordata; class Actinopteri; order Cypriniformes; family Cyprinidae; genus Tor; species Tor tambroides. Next base: position 11,208 of record JAFVLL020018564.1, on the reverse strand, counting down.
CTCAATTATACTGTAATGCTGACTGGCTACAGTCAATGGTTAAATATTCAGGGAAAAAAAACTATTTTATAGAGACATCAGTAGTATTGATATCAGTGATGCTGGCCTTCAGTCATAAAAAAAAGATGCCATTAAAGAAATATTAAAAATATACTGTCTTTATGTTGTTTGTACATTGTACATTTGAAGATTGAATGCAAAATTATTGCAATATAAAAGTATACTTAAAAACTTTAATGTTAGGTGGAATTAATCGCGATTAATCGCGAGTTTATTTGCGAAAGCAGATAAAATGTTCAAAAATCATGTTTTTATTGTTAGCTGTTTTTTTAGTTACTTTTTAACCTAGTCAAAATAAACCAACTGCAGATTGATTAAGATTAATTGGAATGCACAATGAAAAAACATGATTTCTGAGAATTGACCTGAATTTAAATGACTAGAAATGAGAAGGAAACGAGAGGCTGCAAGGTGAAGCAGAGGAAATGAAGGATGAATGAAGACGGATCCATCAGAGAACGAGCGAGACATAGAGAGAGAAAAGCGATGGAAGAGGAACAAAAGAAACGACATGCAGTGACCAAAGGTTTCTTCAGAGAGAACCAAAGTCCAGTAACAGCAAGAAGCCTGAGGAAGAGATGGAAATGGGGAGGAGGAAGAGAAAGAAGAAAGGACAGGGGTTGGTTTAAAAAAAAATAAATAAATAAAATAAAGAGCTATAGGTATTGTGATACCTCAACCTGCAAGCTATTCCCACTCTCGTTTTCTTTCAAACTCGCCTTTCATTTTCCATTTCTACAGCACTCGGACACCAGCAGAGTTTGAGAAATTTCACAGTAGAAAAAGAGCTGACGGCATGCTGAGAGAGCCATGACAGATGGAAAAATGAAGGGACAGGAGGAGTGGAGAAATCAGCCAGGTAGAAAATGTGTGTGTGTGTGTGTGTGTGTGTGTGTGTGTGCACTGTATGTGGGGGAGAATGAAAAGTACGCCAAGATGAAATCAGATGGCCTCATCATTTCCAAAAGAACAGTGTGTGTATGTGTGTGAGCTGTACCTTTTTGGCCTTGCTAAGGTACGTCCAAGCTGATTTTCTGAAGTTCACACCGTTGTTTGTCAAGTCTTGTTTGTCCAGCTGCAAATAAAACAGCCATCCCAACAGATACCACACCTGAAACAGGAAGAGGAGAAAATACATATAAATAAATACATAAAATAAAAAAATAGACATAATATAAAAATGAATTTTGTATAAATACATATATATATATACACATATATATATATATATATATATATGTACAAATATGTATGTGTGTGTGTGTGAGTGTTTAAACATTGTACAAAAATGCTGATTGTTTCGCTAAACAAATTTAATAATTATTGACAATTTCTAATCATTTTTTTTTGGGGGGGGGGGGTAAGCTGTGTCTGTGGTTTTACTAACTTAACTATTTTTTTATAACTATTTTCGGATTATTAAAATCTTTTCCTGGCTGGTTTAGTAAAATGGGAATAATGTGCAACAAACAGACTTTAGAATGTGTTATACATTAGTATGACGATTTATTTATTTATTTATATTTTCTACTCATATTTTCATTTGAAATGTAAATCATTCCCCTATTCCCCACTGATTCCAAATGTGCAGTGTTGGAGTTACTCCAGGATCAGGGTTTGGAAACACTGGCCTATAGGATGATTTATGTAAAATCTGGCACAGCTTACCCGCCTTCAGTACATACATAAAAGTAGGCAGATACAGTCAGTCAGCCACTTGTAATTAACAAAACAAACCTAAAGCACTTCCTGTGCACTCTGTCAGCGCTATAAATATTTGATTTCAGGCAGGATTAAAATAGCCTTATTTTGCAGCAAACAGAGAGGGAGAAACAAACAATCGGGCAGCTTTGTTTGTATCCTGAAAAATGAGAAGTCAGATGCAAATGGGCTGTGGGGAAGGGTGTGTGTGCATGTTTTTGTTGTGCTGTGTTGAAGTGCTCTTCACTTTATCACCTACTGTTACACTCTATACCCTCCTCTGATGTCTCAATAACACACCACAGAGAGTTCAAACATCTCTCACTCCCACTCTCTCGGTCTCTTTCCCTTTCACACTCTCTGATTCTCCTGAGCCCAATGTTCAGAACACTCTGTAAGCGCTCTCAATCTGTCAGATATCTATTAGAAAGAAAGAGAGAGTGTGTGTGTATGTGTGTGTGTGTGTGTGTGTGTGTGTGTGTGTGTGTGTGGGACTAGACTCATTGCGTAGACCAAGGATGGGAATCAAAGGAACTTAATGGTCCAGTTCCAATTCCGACATAAAGGACTTTTTTAAATAGCTAGTAGAACTGGTGATAAAAAAAAATCTAAAATAAAATCTAAATAAATCTAAAAAATCTAAGATTAAATCTTAATAAAATTAAATATTTTAAAATCATAAGTTTCATATTCATTTTTTAAATACTGTATTGGCTTCAGTTTTGCTCATTAATTATGCATCAACTCTCAGGATGTTGTTTGTATTGTACAAATTATTTTTAAACAAGTGTGAAGAAAAGATCAGAATGCCCTCTAGTTTAATAATGCTTTTTGTGCTTTTGATGGTTTTGAAAACCATCATTTATGTAACATTAGGGTGTTGGAAAAATATGTGCTATGTGTGTGCTTGAATGCATAGTTTATGAGGATGTGTATAATGACATTGGTATTACAATATAAACATGGTTTATGAGGATACCACCTTCGTCCTCGCAAACCAAATGTCCAACAAAAAAAAAAGGTGCTTTTTTGAAATTCAAAAAATGCCAGTAGTTTTCTTTGAGGGGTAGAGTTAGGGTAAAGGGGATAGAAAATACAGTTTCTACAATATAAAAACCATTACGTATATGCAGAGTCCCTGTAAACCACATAATACAAGTGTGTGTGTGTGTGTGTGTGTGTGTGCGCGCTGGTCTGTCAAAATAAGATGTCCCAGTATCTCAGTTTCAGCACTGTGTAATTTCCATAGCTAATAATGTAAAGTGAAGACCAAAGCACTTTCACACAAACAAACTACTGTTTCAGCAGGATACAGCGCTATATATTATTAATCCAGCTGTCTGAGACAGTGAGCAATGCATCAAATGCTGGTGTCAAACATCCTACCAGGTAGAGCTGGTAAAATAGGCCTGATAATACACAACTACAACAACAAGAAACAAACACCTTATATGTTATAAGTAAGTCATTTATTGTCCATTTTAACATTGAATCATCTCAGTCAAGTGTGATTTAGATTTAGATTAATCCAACAACTCTTTACAACTGGCTAACTTGTGAAATGAGTAAAAGCACTTCTACCATTTAAAAAAGATGATAAAAAAAAAAAAAAAAAAAAAACTTAACACACACCTCCACAACCTCGTCATCCTCCTCCAGAAGATCCTCCAACACCTCTGTGGCCATCTGGAAAAAGAAAACAGCTCTTTATTTACTGACATGTAACTAGAAAGTTAATTGATTTTTAAGTCCAAATAACTCCACAACTGCTCAAAAGTTATTTTTGCATAAAAGAAACTGCATTGTGCAACTGCATTATTTAGATGTCATTAAGCACACCATCCTGCATGCATCTAGCATTTTCCATCATTTTTAATGGTGATTTTTATTAAATCAGCATAAATTACACATAATGGTCACATTTTGTTATACTGCCTTAAAATGAAATTTAAATATATATTTTTTTTGCATTATGGTAATGAGAGTTGTGTGTCAGAGCAAAAAATGATAATGGTCCTAAAAATAGGCTTAAAAATGCAATTGCTTTATTTTGGGGGAATCTCGCAGTAGGTTTTTTTTTTTGCGGTTTACCAGTAATCTAAATCATAGTCAAGTCACAAGTGTAATAACTGGATCAGTGAAGTCTGTTTATGTTTGGCTTATGGTCAACAGCACTCTTTTTGCTGAACTTTAAGTGTTAACTGCGCTCTGCTAGCCGGTTCTCAAGGGAGAGAAAAGTGCTTATAATTTAATGATTTTTTTACTGCTTTATCACCTCAGTTCTTAAGTTAATTTGTTAAACACCATCTTTATCTCTCCTTTGAGAGCCTGAGATCTTCATTTCCCTGATCGGTGTTATTGATCTGTCCGCTGTCAGCCTCTGCCTATCAGCTTAACCCATTCACCCAGAGTGTGTTTTAATTAAGCGTCATCAATACATCAGATCAAGAGCTGATAGACAAGGTCAGTTAAAATATTGGCCAATTAAGACACTTCCTCTCGAAGTCCTTGAGCTTCAAATCAAATACAGATGAGAGCTGTGTTAAACTGCACAGCGCTTATGAATCGTGACCGTACAATGTGACCCAAGCTAATACTCAACTCTGTACTGTACATTGATTTTCTGATTCACAATAGCAAGTGCAGATTTCTCCTCCACAAAAACATTCAGATCTGCTACAGAGTGCGATTTTTAGACTTCCCAACTTTTAAAACGCACTAAAGCTCCTTGTAAGTTTCTCCTGATCGATATACTGAGACAGGCTCTCTTGTTATTCCCTCAGGAGGGTCACGGCTTTGGCCGGGGGCCACGGTGACCCCTAAAGCCTCTTTGAACTCAGATGTCAGCCACTCTCAGCATCCCGCTTTCCTCTCGTCCCGTCACACTCATGCCATCCATTTCAACCGGGGCCACAGAGTCAAGATCAAGCTCTCGTGTATGTACGCGCTGAAAGGGAGGGGGAGAAAGACAGAAAGAGAAAGTAAAGCAGGAGAAAAGTGAGGACGGATAGAGCACAATCGCTCGATGGATACGTAATTTAAGGGACCGACCAACCAATTTACGATCCTGCAAGGCCATAAAATTCAGCCTGGACTTAATAATAGCACATTTAATGTGACACCTCTGACAATTCCAATCTAGCACAACCACACTCACCCGCCTATCTGTATCTGCTTTTGTGTGTGCGTGCGAGCGACTGTGCATGGCAGAAAGACGGACTGCGTGCAGGAGAATTTATACTCCTAGCCAGGCTGTGTGAACGCAGAATACACACATACTCGCTTTCGCACCCGAATTTTATAGTCGCGCCGTTTATCAAAGGCAACATGGCTGCCACTGGGAGCTAAAAACTTCACTTATATTTAGCCTTTTGGAATGAGGAGGAGCTGAGATAATTACTTTAGGGATTGATGCTCGTGTTCGCTCTCTCTCCTTAGCCGCATATCACTCCCCGATGCCGGCTCGAAGCTCTCAGCAACAGATAAAAGGGACGGATAAAGTCAAATGCTCGGCCCGGAGGAAAACCGCTATGGGGTACGTGGGATTCTCCATTTAAGAAGTTCAAATTGAATGCATAAATCTGCTTGAACGCTTCTTAGATACATACACGATTACGGACGGCTGACAGCAGCTGGCGGACCAGGAGTTGGTAACGCGCCCGAGCCCCTACGGAGGTGTACAGCCGCTGGCAGTGTCTACGTCAACTCGGTCTATCTGATGAAGATGCTCAAGAGAGTTTTAAAAGAAAATGAATGTCTGAAGCAACTGTGGAAAAATAATACCTTTTGATTACATCTACATAATGTGCAAAGCTTTAAAGGGACTCAAAGAAAGAGATTTGCTTGCATACAGCGAAAGGGAATGGAGACTAAGTACTGTCAAGCTTTAAAAGTGGCAATAAGGACTATAAAAGTGGTTCATATGACTATTGAAGTATATTCCAAATCTTCTGAAGCCATATGATAATTTTGAGAACTTTTAAAAATTTTGGGCTGGTTATGGATTTCCTGATTTGACACGATTCAGATCTGATTCCAATTCATTTTGCTACATGTAAATCAACAACCAATTCTGTAACATATTATAGCTTACTGGAAGTAATGATAACTGAATGGTGATTCACAGGATTTTTCAGACTAATTCAAATGGTAAGTTCTGATTTAGTTTTGTTTGGACTCACTCAAAGGATGGGTTCAAAAGAGTCCTTTATTTATAAATCAGACTAAGGGTGCTTCTAAAATGGAAGGATGCAACCTTGTATGGCTGTATATCTAGGCTGCCTCATCATAAAGCTCCAATGAAAGACGTCTCAATTTGGAGGATCCTTAGTAGGCAGTCTTTGTATCCTTCGCATTCTTCAATTACTCACAATCCTTTGCACAGATTCCAATTCACAAAAAATTAGTAAGCTGAAAATAAATCGACACTTAGCTTGTTCAATTTCATTAAATATTTTTGAGGTGTAAGTTTTCTTGTGTTCGGTTGTAAATCAATCACATACAGTAATGCTGAACTGTGCATAATGTAAGCCACTGGGAGACCAAAGACAGTTATCTTTACCTGCACTACTTCACGATGCCATAGAAGAACCTTATTGTCTAAATGGTTCCATAAAGAACCTTTAACATCTGAAGAACCTTTCTGTTTCACAAAAGGTTCTTTGTGGCGAAAGAAGGTTCTTCAGATTATAAAAAGATAATCTTCTTTAAAGAACCTTTGACTGAATCGTTCTTTGTGGAACCAAAAATGGTTGTTCTAAGGCATCACTGTAAAGAACCTTTTAAGCACCTTTATTTTTAAGAGTGTATCCATGCTCACTTACTGGACCATCTCATTTTAGTGTTTAATACTGAGAAGGACTCAGGCCTTAAAGCCTCAGAAGGACTGGACTAGGAAGGACTCATCCTCCTCATCCTACAGCGCAGCCTTCTGTTTGAAAAGCACCCTACATTTGTTGCACCGCACGTTTTTGATTCATTAAAAAGATCATGTTCATAGGAGTCATTTTTTGTAAATCAGATCTTGGCATTTTACAAATCAGTCTTGACATTTGAGACATACAGCAGTGGGAAAGATTTTCAGTGAATAAAATAACTTTATCCACTTCAGCCTTATCCACAAACAAAGCTGTTGTTCAGCTTCAAAAGACTTGAAATACAGCACACATTTTGTACGGAATAACGCATGATGTACATCTAGTGCTTCTTATATTTGAAGTTTGATAGCCTGTGGCCACCAATCACTTGCATTGTATGAAAAGGAGCACTTTGTGTCAAACATTTCTGTTTTGATCTAGTGAAAAAAGTACCCCATATGGGTCGAGAACGACGGGGGGCAGGACTTTTTTTATCCATCCTTTCACAGAGAATTATCCTAAATTCTTATAAATACCTTTTTCTCTGAACTCCTCTTTTGTTGGCCTGAATATGAAAAGCTGTGAAAGGGAAATGTTGAACAACCCTATTGTATTTGTGGGGCTGTAATTGTCAGGTCACATAAAGGCGTTGTCTGAGTGAGCCTGGAATCAGAGGAATGCAGCCATTAATATTAATATGTTCACACTCAGGAGGAGGCTTGTTCATTGAAAAGTGATTATTTTTTCTTTCAACCCCTGCTTATGCCTCCTCGTAACTCCTATCATTTTTTTCCTTTCCTATTTGCCTGTCACTCTTTGTGTGCTAAATTGCACATCCATTTGTGTTTAGCCATACTAGATGTGCTAATACTTTGCCATCTTTCTCCATTATATACACACACACACTTTGCACACATACTGCATACATATACATTGTATATGGATGCTCAAGTCATCTATAATAGTATAAGCTATATTTAAGTATAAATTGGCTTGCACACACACTGCTATTTTAAATTAAGACATACATGGAAAACTTCAGGTTTATAGAGTTGCTTGTGACGTTATTCAAACATTACCAAGAGCTTAGTCATAAACCACAAATCTGTTAAATTAAGTTTTGGCAAACTTTCACCCTCAAGATTCAGTATGAAGCATCCCAGGATGCACCATGAAGTTTTGCAATTCTAGAGAATATATTTAATAATCCATCACTCTCAAAGGAAAATGGTGTAACAAAATGAAAGTATCCCAGCTGTGTAAAAGATTCAATTATGGGCATGACAATGTCTCTGAAAGATGCATTTGAAGGCAATTATATTTTGAATAAAATCTTTTGAACCCATTCACAAGAAAATTGTCCTTCAAATTCATTCAGTGACCTTTCCTGTTTGCCAAAAATGAGTTTTGAGTCTTGTTCAGTGCCGTTTGGTCAGGAAGTCCCTCTAAATGAGATCCAGTGCTGACCTAATCTTGTTTTGAGTCAGACCGAGTTTAAGCACCCTAAGCATTTTTTGCCCACAGACAAAGCAGATATTTGACATTTTCCTCCAATTTTCAGCTGCTGAAATTTTCCCAAGCACTAGCAAAATAAATGAATGAATTGTTAGTTCATTTAAGTATTATGAGTTTCTGTGAGTTCAAGTTTTATAACGCTAATTTAATCCCATTGTGTTAAAAGGGGCAGCCGTGGCCTAATGGTTAGAGAGTTGGACTTGTAACCCAAAGGCTGCAGGTTCGAGTCTCGGTACCAGCAGGGATTGTTGGTGGGGGGAGTGAATGACCAACGCTCTGTTCCACCCTCAATACCGCGACTGAGGTGAGACCCTTGAGCAAGGCACCGAACCCCCAACTGCTCCCCGGGCGCTGCTATATTCTCACTGCTCCGGGTGTGTGTTCACTACTGTATGCATGCACTTGGATGAGTTAAATGCTGAGGACAAATTCCGAGTATGGGTCACCATACTTGGCCACACACCACTTCCCTTTCCCCTTAAAAGGTGCACAAAAAAACATTGCTTACCAATAGACCAATAGACTACTTTGCAAATAAAGGAATAAATTCTGAAATTCAAATTTGGTTATTATTTACTCACCATAATATCATAGACTACCATGGAAAATGAATGTTTTGAGATGCCAAATGAATATATACAGCTGTCTATTATTGTGTAATCTATTTCCTGTAAACCCAGCCTTCAGCACGCAAACACACTCAATTTTAGAATTTCAAAATACATTATGTTTTAATCAATTTGGTTTATGAGGACACAGGAAGTGTCACATGTGTGTCCTCATAAACCATGTATACCAGAATATACACACACACACACAAACTGCTTAGCTGCTTTAAAGTCCATCAGATCGTCTCTTTCAGTCTAAATGGATTTACAGTCAGAATAAACTACAATGAGGACAAGACATTATGCCACATATCAAAAAGTTGGAAAGTTTCAGAAGTCACTTAAAAGTTTTTCTGAAATGATTCAAACAAATGCATTCTAAGCTGTACTAATAAACACTCACAGAAAAACAGATCCGAGAAAGCTTTTATTTACACAAAAATGAAGAGCGTTGGGATTAAACGGTGTGTAATTAAGAGTTTAATGATGTAACAGGCTGCTAAGTGTTGAAAGTTGGCGGTATTGATCCTGATTTTTGAAGCCTTTACAGTAACTGCGCTATTGATCTGATTGAGGTAAACAGCTCCTGTAGAGACGCAATGATTTACACACGGGAATAATGGCTTAATTAGACCGCAAAATATGAGCATTACAAATTCTCAGTAACTGATGCAAGACAACACGAGTGATACTGTTCTAAAGGACACGCATGAGCTACTAAAAGGTCAAATCACAAGAAAATACAGTGGGCTCGTGTTCGAATGTGTGTTCAGTGTAAGAACCAAGAGAATTAATAAAGGCCAAAAAGTAGAGACGATCATAAAATATAGATTTGCCACAAAAGGAGACTATATTCTAAATTGCTCACTTAAGTTTAATTTGGTCGTCTCTTTAGCGGCACACCAGGCTGACCCTGGCAATGAAAAAGCCTATTGTCTGACTCTGTTAACCGCTGGCCCACACAGCCCCTCATTATGACATCATTAGCCAGAGAAGACCGCAGCTCTGCTAAATGACCTTTAGAACAATGCCGGCCCATCAGTCTGTTTCAGAGCCGCAGAGGCGGTCTGTCAGGAGAAACAGCGGCGGGCTATGGGCCACATTGTGCTCATCGTCTCGGAGAGTGTTTTAAACGAGCTCTGGATATGATGACATGCTTCGTAAGGAGGAGTGCTCTGACAGATCGCCTTGTGTGGAGAGCTCACAGAGGGAGGAGCGATGCTTTTTCTTGTCTTCTAACAGAGGTGAAATTGCTTTTTACTACACGTTTAAGAAAGTTGAAGGTGAGATTGGGCATTTTCTCTCCGTCTCGCACATACACGATTGTTCTTGGTGTGTGTCAGTGCAGCGGCAGCCACCGCAGCAGCAGAGCTATTGATTTTCAAGAAGTGATTGCGAGCGGTGAAGGTCAGGGTACAGACGTTAAATCAGACGGGGAAAGAAAAGAAGCCGAAGAATCGCTCTACACACACAGGTGTAATCACACATAATCTTCATGGAATCCTATTTCTACATTCTACATATCTGACTTTGCCTTTGGGGACGATACTTAATTAAAGACAGAACGGAGGCTGCAGATATAGATGTTTGTGAAGCAAGCTCTTGCAGATGCCACACAACTGAAATGGTACAACAGCTCTACATTCTGAAGAAAAAGACCGAAAGTGCTCTATTTTTCAAAACTTTAACAGCACAAACTCCACAACAAGTTTACTCACTCCATGCAGTCTATCTCTCTGAAGTCACACTGTACAAGGTCCCAAACAAAATCGATACAAGGATTAGTATGTTAGACTGACCCAGTACTCTCTCTGTCTGTTGACTTATCAATAAAACAGGAAGGCTTCTCCCGTGATGAAACAGTTCGGGTCTCTGTATCCATTTTTAAGTGTGAGGTTGATTCCTAATAATGCTGTGTTACAAGCGACACAGAACATCACTTGAAGTTAGAATTGTGAATTGGAGGCTTGCGTTGGAGATCTACAACCTTGATTTATAGAGCATGGAGGAACTGAGGGAAATATACACCGTTTATGAATTTCATTTGCTTAAAAGGTTAAAACAAGAAGTGAATGGACAAGGAGAAAAAAAAGCTTATTGGCATAAAATGTGCAGTAATTTTGGAAAATATCTTTTTGCTCATTTTTTGATAATGGAAAAACGTAAAACATTCATCTTCAAAATTTGTTGCTATTTTTCCAGTATGAAAGCCCATTTCACATGAGAAAATCAAAATTATGCTTTGGTAAGTCATAATTCTGACATAAAAAGTCAAGAGATAAGTCAAAAATTAAATAACAGTCTTAATAACAATAATAATAAAAACTACTTATGTCATAATTATGATTTACAAAAACATTATTTTTTTCTTATGTGCCAGAAAAGGGCTCCCATCTCAAGTATGCAGAGAATTCTGTTACAGTTAAAACAAAAAAAAAAAAGAAGGAAAAAAAAAAAAAAAAAGATTG